>JAVQJX010209662.1:0-12102 GCA_036025115.1 Ambassis agassizii
CTGGGTGAGGCTGGGCCGCAGCAAGTTTTCCACAAGAAAAGCAGTTACAGAAAACAGCTTCAAATGCGGAAACGGTGCAAATTCACAAACACAAACTCAAGTCTAAACAAGATACAAACAGAGAAACGTGGTGCAAATTGAAAAAAGCACAGCGCAAAAAAACAAAGTCAAACGTATAAACATTAAATGCGCTGCATACAGAGAAACGATGCAAACTGAAAAACAACTGCAAAGAGAAAACGCTGCATAACCAGAGCACAACGAAAGTGCTCCAAACCTGCAGAGGCCCCTCTCAGCTTAACAGCTCAATGAAGAGAAAAAAAAAATGTTACCAGCACTTTTATCTTTAATGTGGAGTCTGGTTAAATAATCCCATCTGTACTGTGGCTTTTTGGTTAGCCTCTGCTTATTGCTCTTTGGTGCTGTGCAGCTAGCGCCCTGTTTGGATTCTGATTTCTCTCAGCTCGTACACATGAGTCTATGATTTCATTGCAGTCCGGTGTTACTGTCTTGCTAACAGCTAGCCTTCTGGCCAAAGTGTCCGGATGCTTCTTTACCTGCTGTTTAAGTCTCATCGTTAAGTGCGATAGGTTCTGTAGATCAAACTGCTTCATAATGCATGTGATGTAATGGATTGCAGTGAGCCTTTTTGAATAATTAATCACTCCCTTTGTCTGAGCACTTCCACCTCTCCATGGACAGTCAATGCCAGAGACATTTGACATAGTGCCTCTTTCTCTTTCTCTGCATGTGTGTGTGTAGGCTTGACTCCAAGGGAAGAAATACATGGTTAATGGTATGGATTTCAGCTGGGTTTGCAATATAATGATCTCTGTGTGCTCACTGTGTGTCAGGAGTATGCTTTGCTTACCGCTGAGTGATGAAAGCTGTTGTGGTCACGGTGCGTTGCCGGATGTGTCCTGACAGCTTTGTCATGCAGCAGTGCTCATTACCGTCATGTTGTACCTGCTGGATAAACAACATAGATAGGCAGAGGCAAATCTAGAGGTACAGTACGTCAAACAGGAGCAGCAGTGATTTCTACCAGCTTGTTATCTCTGAATGTGTATCACAGAGTTTGTCTCATGAATTAAACAAGACGCATAGCACTAGTCTGCGAAAATAGGAATTACAGCAAGCCATCTTCATATCTGTTACAGCTAACAACCTATGTTCCCGATCCTGAAGTGCACCATCAGGTAAATCAGAGGTGATGTGGGAGGCGCGTGTTTCTAAAGCTATGAATAGACAACACAAATGCAATGTAATCAAGTCTTGTAGGGATGCGTGCGCGTGGTAATGTGATAAAAACAGCACTGGGAGGGATGCCCTGTATTTGCAAAGGGGCATTCATTTTGCTTTATTGACTTTTTTTTTTTACAGTGCAGGTATTCCCTCTGCATGTGGAGCAATTTACAGTTTAATGGGTTTCTTTGGGGCCATTTAAATATCCATGTTAGGGGGATTTTCTTTGTTTTATTGTAGACACAGCTGTTTGTTTTGTTGGCATCTGAGCAGTTTATTACCCATAGTTCACATTCATAAGGCATACTTAGTTTCTCTTATGCATGCAAAACTCCATCAGTATTCCACCAATAACAATGACTTTCCATTTATCACACATCCACTGTTATTTTCTGTACTAGCAGCAGTTTAAGTGCCACTATATCCACCAATTGAATTCGACTAAATGCAGTTGTTTCCAGCCAGGCGCCTCCCTGTCCTTCCTCCGCATCCTGCTTCTCAAGCTGCTGTTTGTCCAGCCAAGCATGCATGCAACCCAAACTCAGATGGAGGCAGATGTCCTGGATGACTGATCCGGCAGACAAGCAGGGAAAGGCAAAGCAAAATGAAGGAAGATACACAGGATACCCAGAAAAAACCTGAGGTTATTTGAAGGCATGGCTAATTTAAAGACTTGCTGCGCACATCAAGATGCTGTCAAAAAACGTCATGTTAGATTTATTTAGCCAAGCACAAACATAGCAATTACTTTGATTAGGTCTGACTCCTACCAATCAGAGTGAAACTATATATTACATAACAACTAGAGGCATGAAGCCCAAATACGATAAACCCGAGTTAATTTTCTGTTGAAAAGGTGCACATATGCTGGTTGAGGTTTTTCTTTCTTCCAGCTCTCATCTCTCACTAATGGCACTTCCATTAGTGCGTTTCACCATTCTTCAAAAAGTCTAGGACCTCGCCGCCCTAGGGGCACCTTTCATATGAGAACGTGGCTGTGGATGATGATGAATGCTTCAATCAATTAGCTTATTGCTCAGAACAAGTGGTGGGGCCCTGGGGGACTGTAGCCTGTGAAAGGCAGTGACACATAACCTGAATGATTACTCCATCCGGCACGACAAGGACTCCTGATTCTGTGCAGTTTCTTATTGAGAGCTGCTGAGTTAGTAGACTGACGACCGCTGGTTAAAAATGAATAGTTAGTAACTAAAATGAAAACTGAGCCAGCATCAAATGACATATTTATTATCACTGTGGATTTGTTCCTCCTGTTGAAGGCTGCTGGTCTGAAATATCAACACGTATGAGGTAGATTTTCATTAACTTTCATTAACTATACAAACCTTTGTTGGCCTGTGTATAGTTAAAAATATAAGTAAAAGAATTTTGCAGAAATTGATAAATTAATATCACCATGCACCCAGCAAATAGTTTCAACAACAACAGCAACAGTTTCACATCTTATTGCACACATACAGTGTGATGACACAAATGTGATGAAATATGCTCCCCAATTGATTTTTATTTACTGGGACTAAGATAATGTGTCAGGGATAGAATGTTTAAGGTTTAGATGAGCATCCAGAAAATGAATGGAAGCCAGTGCTGTGTCCCAATAAGTGTGTAAGCAAGGGAGTGAGACAGAAGGTTAGAGCAGGCAGAGCAGAAGGGAGTGCAGCAGCAGTTGTTGACACTGATGGTGTTATTAATTCAGCAGGACTGGGTACACAGCGGAAAAATCAGCATGTGATTGAGATGATAGCAGGCTGGGCCAGGACAACCTTGTGAACCAAGGTCAAGATGTAACAGTGATTCAACAGACAGAGCACAAATATCCACTTCAGCTTTTCAACAGCAGACAGAGTAAGGTAAAAAAAATAAACCGCACATGTTGTTGAGCGCACATAAAAAAACAAACACCATGAAATGTCCCCTGCCACACTGTGGTTTTGACACGTTTTGCATGTGTTGTATGGGTCTTTTCATAGAAAAGAATTGGCGAGTTGCGACCTACAACCCAAATACCATGCATTGTTTCTGTGATTTACATCTCTTTATCTCTTGTGCCTGCAGTCTTTACTACAGCCTGCCTATATATAACTTACAGCGATCCTATAAAAGCCATTGTATTGCATAGGCAGCTATGACAACTGAATGGTGGTGGTGACAGAAGAGCATTTCAAGGATGCTGTCACATGCTGCCAGCTCTGCATGATTTCCTTAATTTGGCTTATTTATTCATTCAGCATTTAAGAACAACACATGGCAGGTTAAAGTGATGGGATTCATTTATAAAACAGACATTCATTAGTCTGAGTGTCACAAATAAGACTGATTTAAAAGTCTACAGAAAGGTTTAAGACCCCATTCTTTCCCATAATGACTTGCCATTGCGGTAACAATCATTTCAGAAAAATATAAGAACGGAAAAAATGTCCTTCTTTTATTTTGAAATTCATCATATGGTTGTAGGTTGTACTACTATTCCCCTTGCTCTGAACATAATTAAACATGCACTTAAATGTAATGTTATATTCCAAGGGTAATAACAAGCACAGAAATAGGGTTTGGTATAATTATTTTTATCAACATATTGCCTCTTACTATAAAAGAATGTGCTTTTATGCTTAATAAGTAAGTCAGTGCATATCAGGGAAGAATGATGGAGTCTTCTTCAATCCCTTAGATAGTGCATACTTGTAGTATGTCACATCCAAATATGTCATTCTTGGATCTTCGTTGGATCTTCATTTTTCACTCGACATGCTGCTCGCTCAGAAAGCTCCGCAAGCCCCCGCGTGAATATGATACACATTAGCTGAGCAACGGTGAGTAACGTTTATCTGCTTGTTTCTTTGACAGCTTTTCCATCCAAGTGTTCCCTCTGCACTCATTCAGCTCAACAAAACTTATTGCTTCATCTACACTATTGTGAGACAAAAATACCCTTCTCTTTAGCATCTTGGGAATGCCACCCACTGTTCACAACTTGTGGTCCTGGTGGGGTGGGGATTCCCTCAGAGGACTTATGTCAGAAGTAGTGTCAAACCTTTCAACCTGCTAGTAATCTGGGTCAGGAGAACTGGCTTGGAGCGTCCTGATTAATTACTTTCATTGCTATGTTGCCTGTTAGAGTATGTTCAGGAGCCCATAAATAGTGTAATTGCTAATTATCTACAGTGATCTCACCAAAGCAGTGATTATGCTTTGGAGTTGATAAGGGTCTTTGATAGAAAGGAAATAGAATACTGTTGTGCACAAACAGACTAAAATTCACCCTTCAATTTTAGAAAATCCTTTTGTGCTGGTAAATTGCATAGCTTTGTAATAAAGTGTTTGATAGACCAGGATATTAAATACCAAAAAAAATGTGTTGTCATAGATGTATTATTGGATAGATTGGCTCACTTTTGTAGCCAGCCTCCAAGTGGAGATTTGTGGAATGGCAGTTTTTGGAACTTCTGGGTTTGTTTTATTTCCCAGCCAGTGAAGGTTTTCTCTGGATCATAACCAATTCAACCCAAATGTTGACTGACTTTGGTTGGAGATTTAGTGTTGCACTTATCCCAACTGTGTGACTTAAGTGATGCCATTTAAGTCCGATTTTTGTTTTGTTTTTCATTTTTCTAGTACCACAAGATCTGTAAACAGACATCGTACTCGCCCATTCAATCCCATATTATTAATGATAAAAATATACAGAGTTGTGGATACATTTAACCACTGATAAATATTACACATTGGACACTCTGTATCCTGTTTGTTCAGTGGTGTTGGAAATGAAAACATCAAGGTGTACATGATTGTTGGCTGTAACACTAAAGGATAAGAGAGATCACAGCACACTTCTGGTTTTAACTCCGACCTCCTGCCCCTGGCGGTGCAGACCTTCCTTAACCACAGTCCCGCTAATTGGCTCAATGGATCGTGCTGAAACTCCTGAATTTACATGGAAACTCTTTGAAGACTTGAATACATTTGGCCCTGGGCAAAGTCTTACATCCTCTCTGCCCAGCCCCAGCAGCACACCGTAAACTGAGGCAGAGAGCAAACAGTTGGATCCGCGGAGGCTGAGAAAAGACTTGAATGTAAAGGTAAAGCATTTGTCTAGGGACCCATTGGGGTGTGAAATTGATACAACTAAGGGACAAAAATACACATTAGTGGCCAGTACAGTGACTTCATAAGTATTTGCTGCTTTGCAGTTTATATAAACCTACACTGTCTAGTGGAGGAGACGATACCTCCAGTCCACATCGTTGTCAGCAAGCTTCTTCTCAGCCACATCCTCTGCTCCTCTGGGAATATCCTGAGGCATGCTCAGACCAGCTGGGAAATCTAATCCCTCCACTGAGTTCTAGATCTGAAGTGTGGTGCCCTCCCAATTGGACATTCCTAGGAAGATCTCCACAGGGTTGCCATCCAGGAGGATCAGCTTACATTCTCACAATAAATCTCAAATGGGTCTTTTTCAGCATGAAAGGTGCTGTTTTAGTTTTAGCTTCCTCAGATATGTGACCCTAAAGGAATGGTCTCATGAGCTTAAAGCCCCAGATAAACCCAACAGAAATAGCATTGATGAAGCCAGCCAGGCTGTTCTGTCATAGTACTTTGGGTTGTGAGGCAGTGAAAGTTGCCCTTGAACACTTATATGTAGTATATAATTAATTTAAAGTGACACTCCTTCAGTACAGGATGTTTTTTTTGGCTTACATAACAGCTTCAGTCACTTTTAATCTTCTGATTAAGACAACAGGAAATGTGATAGACAGTTGTGGCTGGTACTGTTGTACTAAGTGTAAGATTAGTGGACAAAAGCAGCAGATGTTCCAGACATTCATCACCCATGACCCTATTTTTGCGTGCTGTCCCTTGAGGCTCTTTCACAGAGTATCCAGAAAAAAACTCCTGATGCTCTTTTTCAATGCTTGTTAGCCTTGTTTGTGCGTCACTGTGCTCATGTGGTGTATCTATTTGCAGCACTGTCCATCGCCAGTTGCAAGAGTCACTGTTATTTTACTGTGTAAGCGTGGCGTAAGCCTGGCCTGTCCACTTTTGCATATGCATAAGCTGTGAATGGGATTATGAAGGCAGTGTCCCATGCGGCGTCTGTTGTGTGCACCAAGGAGCTGTATGTGTTTACTCAGCCAGGCCTGATGGCAATATTGGGCTCCCTCTAGAGTGTTTATCTTGCTGGTGTTTAGGCTTTGGTCCTTGGACAGCACCCAAAGCGAAAGTCCTGCTGTCCATGAAGCTCCGTTCAGTCTCAACTCCTGCTAGTTGACCTCGTTTAAAGGCCTGGCTGGCTGTCAGGCTGTCCCTCTGAGCGCAGAGCCACAGTCATCCAGCACTGGGTAGAGTCTCTCTATGACTGTGCAGCATCAGTGTGTCCCTGCTTCTTTGTCAGAAATTCTAGACCCGGTTCCAATTTGTTTAGCCCAGTCCGACTGTTGGTCAGCCTGAAGCACAAATCGCTCTACATTTGCCCTTTCTGCCTTTTTCACTCTTTCTCATATACACACACCAACACAGCTACTTGTAATGTGCAATACACTTTTCAGAAAGGGGTCTGTTCAATATGAAGCAATAAATATTGACCCCACTGTACCGTCTGCATTCAGAGTGACTCATCAGGAGAATATTAAATTAAGACTAAAGGCACTTTATTTTATCCTCATCTTGAACATATGGTGGTTACATATACATACATACATACATATGTATATATATGTATGTACATACATACATATATTGCTACTAGAGAAAAAAATAGATGATGTTTAATTTCTACATTTCTAGACATGTAGTATAACCCATCTTTAGTGGTGCTCTTGGACCCTCTTTTATGGGGCTTGGATAAACACCCCCATAAAAGTAATACATAGATTCCTTTCTTCTGAATCAGTTGAGTTCATGTGGAAGCCTGCAAGCATCAAACATTTGAAGCATGAGCGCTCTGTTTTTGGTTCTTTGGGAAGGATCAAACCTTCAATGACCATGAATGGAGAAGGTGGTGGATGTTGGATGGATAGAAATATTGCAAATCCCATTACTTTGCAGTTACATTTACAGAATTGCTTCAAAACCATGATAGACTATATATGACACTGATGATATTACACCATTGTTTTAATCTATAAATGAAATGAGCACATGTAGGATGCATATTGGATGCTGGATGTTTCAGTGTTTAACAGACCATGTATAACACCTGATTGTTTTTCTTTCTTTACTTTCTTTAAAACCCCCTCAAACTGCTTCTCCTAATTTCCCTGGTGCCATTTCAGGTAGCTAATTTGCAGCATTCAGCACACGTGTGCAAACAGGCATACTGTGCTGTACGAGCGCAGTACTCCTTCCAACTTTTTCTCTCTGTATTGTATAGTTCAATCTGTAATTATCAGATGATAAGCTTTCCTCTGGGTTTATGTTGCACTCTGTAGGATCATTTCAAATATCTACAGAGGCCTATTAGTGGTTGATTAGGCACTATGCTGGACCGGAAGAGCGTGGGCTTATTTCAAAGACAGGAAGAGTCCTCTGCAGGCTCTAATTAGCCAGGAGAATTAAGCTAGTTCCTGGTTTCCTGGCCAGGTGGAAGATGCCTGGCCTCTGCATCAATTAGTGCTGCACTTGGAGTTGGGTTTATTCCCCTGCTTCGCGTCATGGAGAGGTGGCGGAGGAGCTGCAGCTTGGTTGTGTGTATATTAGTATTGTCTTATCACTGTCTCAATTTTAGAACCTTGTGACAGGTTATTGCACACAAGGCCTCATTTTGCTCAGATGAAAATATACCTTTTTCAGAATTGCATGATTTTTACCATTTCTTTTATGATACGAATGAGACAAAAATGTTGAAAATCAGTGCATATAGATATTGATTTGTTTTATTTAGTTGCCATATTTGAACATCAGTCAATTCTGCAAGTGCTTAAAAATGTTATAAAAGTTTTTATACCCACAACATATTTCATGGTAACATTCAGATTAGTAAACATTTCTTCTCATTAGTTTTTCATACAGTACAGAACTATACTGTATGATGAGTGTATGGTGAATAATATTTAATTTTTTTTTTGGATTGTGTAGTCTTAATGATTAAATCTCATAAAAATATTGAAGTGGGAGAAAGTTACTCTTTGATCTGTGAGTGAGACACATATTTATGTCACAATCCAAAAAAGCACAGTATTTATTTTTACCAGTATGTCATATAATAATAAATTGAATTTGAAATTTTAATCTGACTTTCACTGCTCCACATACATTTAGACTTTATTTGGGTCTGAGCTGAAAATGAATTCAAATGACAGATGAGACAACTTTAATGATGAACATCTTCTCTGATGTCAGAAACATACAAACCAGACCCACAGGCTGAGTGTATGTTGTCTATTTGAGTCCTGCGGCCTGTTTTAAGTGCTCGGTTGCAAGCAGACCATGCTGGTCTGACAGCATGACGCACTCCGATAAAAAGGCCTTCGCTAGCGGTCACACACATGTCACCATGGCAATTACCATGTCAGAGTGTGCTTGATTGACAGCTGCCACAGCTGGGATGTAAACAACAACTAGCAGCGCTGGCAGGAGGAACCTGGGGTGTTGGAGAAACACAGTACAAGCTCAGGGTGTCTCTTTTGCATGTCAGTGTCATAAAGAATAAATGAGGTAGATGGTGTTTACTTATCTCTGCAGGTAATGGAGCTGACAGGACTGTAAGAGACATTATTATTTCATTTTAAATGTGAGAGATTTTAGACCATCAGGCACAATATTCTCAATCTTACATAGAGACCTAATTAATTGTCAGTAATGTGATTTGATTTCTGCTCCCTGGCAGTACAGTCAGTGCCTTCAGCTCATTATGGGAAGAACAATATGCCTGCCTGAGTTGCTCCCTGTCAACAGAACTTCAACCATAATTAATAGCAGATGTCATGCATATAGAAGTAGGTCACAGCCTGTGTGTGCTTACTTCGAAATACTATGACGCAGAAATGATTTAGCTGCATATATTTCACAATGATAAGATGCTATATGGATGTTATCAGTTATCTGATGATTATCACTGAGTTAGTCTATGTCCTCAAAGCTTAGAGAAAATACTATTGTAAAAAGGAAATATTGGTTATTCTTGTGCACAATTTGTATCGTTTTGTTCACATTATGCTTCCATATTGCAGAATATAAAGAAATTTGTGTAGACTATGACTTTTCTCAGTTTGCTGCACAGCCTGTGCAGCATTGAAATTTAGTTTGCTAATTTGCATGATAAGTAAATATTCTTAAGTTAAGCTAGCTGGCCATCTTGATGGATCTGATACTTTGCCCAACGTGGATTTTAATGATTGGACAAAGCAAACAGGTTAGCCAGCTAGCTAACCTGGATCCTTCCTGCATTTTCTTCAAAACAGTCAGTTCCATTTTGTCGTCTTTAAATTGTGCCACTCAGGTAGAAGCTAAGCTGATCTATTAATTACAATATACCCGTTATACAAATGCAACATAATATAGGTGCAGTAGTAAACAAGTACCGTGCCTGCTCATGTATAGATTGAGTATCTGTTTCAGCAACAGGATGCTGATTGCATTTTAAAATAATGGCCACAGGTGTCACTACTACATTTACATTTTATAGAAGTGAACACAACGCACTCATCTTTTTTCTAATTCTCTGCTTGTCACTTAGAAAAAGCTACTTTCAATGGTCCATTAGCGCCACCTGTTGAACAGTGCCACAGTGTAAAATAGTTTTTTTTTTCTCATTAATTTAGTCAGAACAGCTGTTTTGATGTGAATCTCATCTTGGATCGTAATATAACACCCCATTACATCTGACATTTGTCCCATGTGGCTCAGCTCCTTATACCTGGGTGGATAGAGACCTTTATAAATCTGGTCCAAACCTGCATTTTATAGCCTGTTGAAATGCCTCTGGCTTCTGGCTGAGATCACATGTGACGGATGGCAGGTAGCTTGGAGGTGGGCCGCTTCCCCGTTCAGCACACTCCACACCCGAGCCCCTTCATCAGTCACCAGCAGGCAGGAGTGGGATGTGCTGCCAGGGCTATTCCTGTCTCCCCCTGTCACACACACTAAAAATATGCATACTCACACACACACCTGTCTGCGGCTGTTTCTTCTGGTGTCTCCATGAAGTGGGAATATTAACAGTGGCAGGCAGTAGCTGCAGCATGCTCCACCTGCCTCAAGGTGATGACTGCTGGGGAATCAGAGATGAAATCAGTTACCTGACTCAGTCCTCATTTAAAGCTATCAAAACAAGAGATGCATACAGTGAACTGTCCAGCAGATTCATCCTAATGCTCACAGGAAGAGTTCAAACTAAATGGTCAAATTCTAAGCAGGGAGGATCTCATTTATGTGCTCATTTATTCCACTGCCAGATTTGGTTTTCTTTAAAATATCTCAGAGTGACTATGATGGTTAAAGGTGTAGTCATAGTGTATAAAGCTGTTTATCCCTCTGTTCAGGGGAAATTACAAAGAATTTAATACCATTCAAAGGAAAATAAATGTGTTGTATGGATCGTATCTAGTATGTGAAATCACTAGTGGAAAGCTGCAAAATGATGGTGTTACTGTACACAGGTTTACAGTTTTAAGATCAAAAGGACCCTTCTCAAGGCTGTCACCACTGAAACGACGAGCTGTCTACAGCAGATTAGTGTAGTGCCACTTCAGATACTTTGGTCTCTTCAGTGGATTTTATTTGAAGAACTTGTCTGCTGAATAGTAATTACCTTTTGCTTTTGAGCCATGCCTGACTTGTGAGCTAGGGCCTACACTTAGCCTTAAAAATGAATTCAGACCGCACAGAGGACCTTAAGAGAGATATAGAATAGAATAGCTGCCTCTTGAGATGAGCAGAGTCCAGTCCTCTGTGAAGAGCCTCGCAGTGACTGCTGCTTCATTTAGACGCCTGTAGATCTCTCAGTCAGGTCACAAACACTTCATGGCGTGTCAAGTGTCAGCTGAAGTATCGTTGCTATTCTGGGCCCTTCGTCGTTTCTTGGGACTCATAAGTCATTATCATCTACGCTTAGAAAAAAAAAAACACTCTCACATTGTGTGAAACTAAAGCTGAACGTGAGAAAAAAACTCAGCGTTTGTGTCAGTGACCCAAATGTGTTCATACAGAGGAGAAGATGGAATGTCATTCCCACAAGAAATGGAATTAATGGTTCTCCTCTAATCAGGCAAATAAGTCTGTTCTTAATTTAGCTATTAATTATATCTCGCAATTTGGCAAACAGCACACAAAGTCTGCCAAGGATGCCCCCTGACGCCCCTCATGTTTTTCCTCAGCAGCCCTCAGTCTGTTTCTTATCAGACTTTCAATCAAATGGAAGAGGCTTCACTAATTTAATATTGAGTAGCGAGAAGGCAGAGTTAGACAGAGGATTCTCACAACTTAAATAATTAGACCCGTGTCCCTCCCGCAAGACATTTGATCCAGCAGTCTGTTCACTGAATTTCATCAGCAGGCTTTTGGTTTAGTGTTGACATATTTTAATTGCTTTTATATTGGTGTTCATCAGCCTGCATAACAAGATTACACAGTTTAAAAGTGCTTGATTTTAAACTTCATCCATCCTCTTCTGTGTGTATTTGATGTATATGTGCTCTTCTCTTCACAGTGTTTGCCAATCCACGGTCATGGATTCGTCTTAGACAAGTACAGGTGCTACTGCAAGAAAGGATTCTACCATCCCAACAGAGTAGCCATCAATGGCTTCACAGGTAACTTTTAATGAATCCATCACTGTAAGATAATTCTTCCCTGCTGACAGCTTTATTAATGTGGAATGCTAAGACTTTTCAATAGTCCTTG
>JAVQJX010209678.1:0-12663 GCA_036025115.1 Ambassis agassizii
AGGTGACCTCCATTATACCTGAAATGTAAAAAAAAAATACCCTTGTAGTGTCATATTAAGAAAGTATGTGGTACAAATTTACAGTAAATTTCAAACTGCACTGGATTAGACTCCAGTTAAGAGCTGATGGATAAACCCAAAGTCAATGGACTCCTTCTTCATTCAGACATGCAGTCAGGGGATACGATGAAGACTGTGCATAAAGATGGATGACATGATATTTTGGTTTAAGTTTTGTACAACAGATGGAGACATCACCTTTTTCTTTATATACTCAAATATGAGTTGCAATAAAAAAGCAAAAGCAAACATCACCAAACAGCATTTTTATACAAATCCAGATGTTTTTCCTGTGTGAAAGTTGCTTTAAATCCATTTGAATACTGTAGTTCTGACTACAAAATTGGAAGAACTCCTGTAATTTAACATAGTATAAAAATATTGCATGGTTGTTTTACAGTAATTTCTCTCTAGTTCAAAAATACCATTTTACAGTTACAGTTACTGTGTAGAAATCCAACCTAACGTCTTAACTCGTCTTTTTCAGGTAACTACCAGCTCTCTCCGACTGTGAACATGCCCCAGGACGACATTGTGATGATCGAAGACGATAGGCCGCCCCTGCTTCCTGCTCACCTTTCTGACCAATCGTCCTCCAGTTCCCACGATGACATGGGCTTTGTGGGAGAAAGCACAGTTCCCTGGATCCATGATCTGCCCGGTCAGAATGAATGGTAGGCAGCAGCTTGTTCTTACTTTGCGGTCGATCAGCTGAATTATTTATAACTTGATGGACTTCAGACAACCCGTGTGGGAGAAAGCAGGACAGTGTTTATATGAGCTGTAGGTTAGCGAGTATGTTTGTTTGAATGTGCAGCTTGATTTTCTGCCACTGAGGGGAGATGGTGTCAAAAAACAGAAAATCTGATGTCTTGATTGGCCATCCTGCAAAAAGTAATTTTACAGGAGCATGAATTCATTTTCAGCTTTTTTCCTGTGTAAAAAACAGATCAGTAAAGCAGACTGCCAGCTTTAAAGGAGAAAATAACATTTTCATGTCATGCGCTGACTTCGCTGTGGGACAGTAATGACATTTGGTGATGTTTGGCATACAAAAATGTGAGGACTTATCTGGGTATAAGTTTGCAGTTGTGTAACACCATGTGTGTATGTGTGTGGACATGGCAAAGTGTGTGTACTCTATGTGTGTTAAATAATGGATCAGCAGCAGCAGTCAGTGAATGAGTAAAGTCAGGGACAGCTCTCCAAAACCCTTAAAACCCGTGGGATTTCAGCGCCCCACTCAGACTGCTGCGCCCGCTTAATAATATGAAGCCAGGCCTCATCAACCTTGTCCGAGGACTTAGTTTCTATAGGGACTTGACCGGTTAAACAGACGAAGCCCTTCACAGGGGGGTTAAAAAAAAAGAAGAAGAAGAAGAATGAAATTTCCTCACTTCACCTTGACAGTCTTTCTTAAATTTGCATTACTGCTTTCAACCGCTACATTTCAACACAAGCTTTCACTTGACATTTCCTGAATAATTGCTGTGTTCAGGTACTGGAAATTTACAGACATTCTCGTCTCAAGTTTCTTCCATTCTTTTTTTTATCATTGGCTGGTTTAGGCCACGTGTACGTGTAGCAAGAGATGAGTTTGCGGTTGGCTGCCGTAAATAGAGATGCTCTGTCTGTTTATTTCTTTTTTTAGTATTTTTATTTTGTTTTCCCTGGAGACACTCTACCCTCTCTCTCTCTCTCTCTTACTCATTTATTATGAATGAGTGGACTTGCTCAGCATGCCTGTTGTTCATGTGATGTCAGAGGTTTGTCATAGTGGATTAGGTCCACAGCATATGGCTGAAACGCACTCAGACTTTTTTCACACACTCCCCAACAAACACACACACACACATGCACATGAGGCAGCAGTGTACTGTATACTGCTGCCTAGGGTTATTCTGAATAATTCATGTCCTCAAAGTCACACGCGCGCACACACACACACACACACACACACACACACACACACACACACACACACACACACACACACACACTTTTTAGTCAAATGCTAACAGCTGCTTAAACGCACCAAGTGTGTATCATCATTCTGACTGACTTATACAGTTTCCTTTTCAAGTGCCCTCAACAATTCCACTACACACACACACATATGTACACACACACACAGCCAGCAGGGGATGTGGGTCAGCCAGACTTCAATGTACTGGAACTGTTACTTTTTAATTAAGCTCTTGCAGCAGTGCAGCCTGGGCTCTGTATGCACTGAATATGTATTGTACAGAGCTGTGAAAGTCTCACCTTTGGCCTCCAGTATTATGCAGCCTTCTTTCCTCATGGGAGACGTCTTGCCAAGGCCACAGCTACACACCTACAGCGCATACACAAAGTGCAAAAATGGCTGGTTGGCTTATGAAATCATTGTAATTCAGGCCCCTTTCTCCTCTTGTCCTTTTTTCACCCAGTGGAATTGAACAAATTCACAGTTCTCTTTATGCTTTTCAAGAGCAGCTTTGTATGTGGCAAAATATTCTCATCCCATTTTAGATTAATCAAGCTATAATAAAAACAAACTTTCAATAAATAGCTGCTAAACCACACAAAAGCTGATGAATCTCCTCACCTGTTTATTTCCCTTTCAAGCCAGTATAATTGTATAAATCTTCCGCTATCATATATCTCGTTGTTTCTGTCTCCTCCTCAGGTTTCTAGTGAACGATACAGCCCATGTGTTAGTGTGTTAATGGGTTGGCCCCCAAGATAAATGGTTGTTTTGGAGGAAGAAATCCAACACAAGAGACAAGTGACCTACTTTTTTCCTTGTCATCCATAGCTAACACCTAAATGGTGTGTGCTCTGTGTCTGTGCGCAGTTCACACATGCCTTCACATAGAGCTGTATGAATTGTTGCTGTGTTTACTGGCTCAGAATGGATATAAAATGAGTTAAATATTACAGCTCAGTGTTTTTAGATCTGTGTTTAAGTGGTAATGTACAGAACTTTTATTTGTTGTTGCTGTATTTTATTTTATATTAGTTTTATAAGCATTATTATGAATTCTTCCATTCCTGTTTACAGGCAGGGAAGTTAGAATGTAGTGTTGTGTTTAATTGCGACATCGATCGATCAAACTCTTTAGTATTTACATTGGACCAAAATATTCAAAGTTTCAAAATAAAGTGTGAGCACTGAGCAAAGAACTTGCTGTAATAGTGTCTCTCAGTGCAAAATAAAATACATGAATTGAATAAATAAAATAATATCACGATTTGGCTTAAGATTAGCTTTTCAGAGCATTAACCACTTCCATGTTTTGATGATATATTTGCTGCTGTGGTAGCTATAGTAGTCCACTGATAAGGCAGCCAGATGTAGGATTTAGAGGAGGTTTGTTAAGTCTACAGTGTCAGTGTGTAAGGTAAAAGAGTGTTTGGAGGTAATTCAAAGTAGTGATGGAAAGCAGCATGTGTCTTCTGTCAGGTTTCACTGGATAAATAAAGGTTGTAAATTATTACACTGCACTGAGTTCATTTGAGCATCGGGTCCTGACCTGCCACATTAATTCCTTCAGCAGTGTCTGCCTCCTCCCTTCATTAGTTTGAATCTGAAGCCAAACAGGAAGGGCCGTGTCTAAATGATTTACAGTAAAACAGATACGATGCACCGCTCGATATCAGAATAATCTGGATAAAGAAGAAGATGAAAGCTTTCTTTCTCTTGGGAACGGAATGTGGAACCGTGTCAGTAAAATTTAGTGTACACTCATGGCTGCTTCGGTACAAGCAGGCTCCTATGAGATACATAAGGAATGTTTCTGGTTTCCACCTGGGTTTCATCCCAGAATTTGATAGAGTGCAGTTGCAGGGTGTGTCTCTGTTCTAACTCAAGTCCCAGTTGGTGTCTGTGTTTATTCACCAAATAATGAACTTGTAGTCAAGACCTCAGATCCAAACATAAACACAATTTGATTTTAAGATGTTCATTTATTCAGAGATGCTTCCCTCCAGGTCTCCACCTAACTGCATTAAGTTTGTATTCTCAGTTTGTCTGGAGACAGTTTTACATTTTATTTTGAACGCTTTTCAACATCAGTCACGTCTATATAAGAATGTTTCTCTTGAACAAAAATGCCCCACTGGTATTTGATCAAATCCTCACTGAGATGCCATCAACTTTGTCCTTCAGAAAACCAAAATAACAGCTTTTAAAAGTATTTACAAGCCCATCTGAACAAAACAAAAAAACAAGCCTTTGTGTTCAAGAGACCTTTTGTGAGGGAGAAGTCTGCGAGGATTGAAGCAAAAGCATTGCGGCTTTGAAGATGAGGCTATGAATGGAAATGTCTCTTCTTCCAAAAACACCTTTCCTCTTCCTCATGATAGTTTTGTGAACCCATGGTGATTTGTTGTTTTGCTCCTTTAGTTCCAATTCTGAGACTAGGCCGTGCCTCATATACCAATCTATGTATACATTCACTGCACCTCTCAAGGCCTGTATGTTAATTTAATTACATGTTTAACTGTGATCTGTTTTCCCACATAATTGCTTAACAGTATATAAGGGTTTTGCTGTGGTTTGGTGTGGTAAAAAGGGATAAAATGATATACATCATTAGTCTGTAGAAAGTCTGTTTGGCACCCATGAAAGTACAGTTCTCTAACTTACTATGGGGGCAGCAGGTGAGAGTGCAGTGCACTCATCAGTCTGATGTATAGGTAGTGTTGCGTAACATCTCTGAGAGCTATGAAATAACCACTACCATCTGGCCTGTGGCGCACAGGCTGCTATTAGCATACCAACCACTGTCATCATAGCTGCCCTACAAGCCACCTGAGTAACAGCTTGAAACAGAAAAAGGAGGCAAGTGCAGTTAAAATCAGATAATGGCCACTTGTGATGTGATTAAAGTGCTGCAATTTGTTCAATTATAAATTAATTGCATGATTGAGTAGTATGACTGTTGGAAGCCCTCATACTATTTTTTGGTTTAAAAAAAAAAGAGTCAAATTACAAAAATGAGCAAGTGTTGTAAAAGCAGATGGACTTGGAATCCTGAGGAGATGTGACTCAAACTTGTAGACAATGACACCAATGACATGTGACTATTAGCAGGAGGGAGTCCTGGGGTAAGCTGTGATGTTTCATTACATTAAACCTACAGTCTAAATGGCTCAATTTACTGTACTTCTTTGCACAGTTTCCCTTTAAGAACATACCTGTTGTGAAAAATACATAGATCAGGGACAGTCATTTTCATATTTAGACCACAAGGGGTGCTGTCACCACTCTAACAACCAGACTACTGCCGTCCCTCTTGTTTGGAACTCAATCTGGATGAGTCTGACAGAGTGGAGGATAGGTGTCAATTCTCGTTAAGGTGAGGGAGGAGAGAAATGGACAGCGAGAGGAAAAAAAAAACAGAGAGAGAGAGAACTAGACTGTGTCCTTCTCTGTCTTTGTGAGATGTCACAGGTGGAAACATCATTTCCCAGGCAGCTCTGCCACAGTCTGTCAACCAGCAGAGATGGGAAAGGACTCCAGACAAACATACCCACACACCCATTTTTCACGCACACGCGCTACAGAGTCTCACGAGTGTTTAGATACACATTGGCTGGTAAACAATTTCACAAATTAACATATAAAGTGGAAAAGGTCCGCACAGACACGAACAAACAAACTTTGCAGGCACACTGCCTACTTCAGTTGACTCCCCAATAGTCTCTATCATTCAGCAGTGTAACTAAGAATCACAAGTGTTCCATTAAGCACGTGTTTTTCCCCATCAAGCTATCAGCATAACTACATATAAATGCAAACAGACGTGTGCTGCACACATTATTTGACTAATTTCAAATGTCTGTGTTTGTTGGTAAAAGCTTTCATCCAACATTTACACACACACACACACACACAAAAATTTGACATTTTTTTCTTAAATGCTACTAGTCCCCTCAGGCTTTATGAATATTTAGCATGTCTACAAGCATGTCAGAGCATGTTCACCTTCACTGTGTTTATCTACTACTTCTTCTGTTGCGTGTGTGCCCTACAAAGTCATTGTGACGGGAGCAGCGAATCCCAGCATGACACACAAAACACAGAAAGTAACTCTTTGTCCAGTCCTTGTCTGCTCAGGTCTCTCCTTCAGCAGACTAGAGTGGCCTGTCCAGCTAAACTCAATTAAAGCGTTCGTACGCCAGGCAGGGAATGAATGAAAGAGACGACGCAGGAGTCAGCAGATGGACAAAAAGGTCTTAATTGATCTTGTTCGCTCCCTCTCCTTGTCTCTCTCTCTCTCTCTCTCTCTCTCTCTCTCTCTCTCTCTCTCTCTCTCTCTCTCTCTCTTTCTCTCTCAGCAACTTCATCACAATTAAAAGGAAATTACAGCAAATCAGAGGTGCAGCTGCTCCTCAGTGTGGCTCTGATGGATCCATTTTATTTTACACTTTAAATGATTTATGTTTGCAATTAAGTGAGTAAAATAAAATACATGTTTTTTTTAAACAATACCTTTACTCTTCTCACACACACATATAATAGCAGTATAACCCCCTGCAGCACCTCCTCATGTAGGGCTGTATGCAATGATTGAAGGCAGCTCTGAGCTCTTGGCCCAGCTATGCATTCATGCAGTCAACTGAATCGCCCCCTCAAACCTCAGAAGGACCATTTCAGAAGCACCTTACTGGGCACTGCTCCACACCTCTTGACCCTTCTCTGAGGCGTAGAGACTATAATGTGTAGAACCCGCAACCACAACCACCTCCACCCCCACCCCCACCACACCCTCTCTTCTGCTCGTCAATCAGGCCAAGCTACATTTTTCAGACTAAGTCTCAAGACGTTTTGAGACTTAACTCTTCAGTGTTAGTTTTAAACGAGGATAATAAAAGGAAGAAAGTTTCAAAAAAGGACATAAGTCACCTGGGTAATTGTGAGCACAGAGGGCTTTTAGTGCACACCACTTAGCAACAAGGTCGATGTGCAGTTTGACACATTTAACTTCCTGCTAGGAACAACGTGATGTAAAATGCAAGTTAAAGCTGAGGATTTGCCTGTGAGCAATCCTCAGCGCTAGTTAATTTTAGATGATGGTGAAGACTTTGAACGGAAAGGAAAGCATCTGCTCGAAATGGGAAAAATTGCTTTTAAACATCACATAAAGAAGAGAGATGAGGCAATGTACCGACCAAATAGATTGGGCACATTAATAAAGATACAGGCCACAGGCTTGGGCAGGATAGACGGCCTGAACAAGAAACTGTACCACGCTTTAAATTATATGACGTCTCTGAGATGTGGCCACATTTTCCAGCTAATTCTTACTCCCATTTTTCCAATACGT
Source organism: Ambassis agassizii (assembly GCA_036025115.1). Taxonomy (NCBI): domain Eukaryota; kingdom Metazoa; phylum Chordata; class Actinopteri; family Ambassidae; genus Ambassis; species Ambassis agassizii. The sequence continues at coordinate 7,374 of JAVQJX010209678.1, forward strand.
CTCTTGAGTGAGTGAAAGGGATCAGTTTAAGGACTTATTTGGTTAAAATTTGTGGAAAAAAAATGGACAAAAAAATCAAAGCAGTATCATATTACAAGAAACATTCCTGAGGGAAAATGACAGTAATAGCCAGTGGGACATGAGCATGATATCTGTAATTGAGGTCTGTATTTCCATTAAAGGGCTGGGCTATAGCCTTTGGTACAGTAAAAATCACATTTACTAAATTTTCTGTGGACAATGGGAGTTTAAAAAAAGTGTAACCCCTCTGCTGGTCTATAGCAGGTTAACTCACTACATCTGTGGGTTGTTAAGGTTTTGTTTTTCTCTTTTAGTGAAGCTACTCAGGTACACTCAGGTACAAAGACAAAAACAACATTTTGTGCCGCTGTGTGCTGTTTTCAAGCTTTCTGTGAGGTTTAGGCACATGTTATATTCCATGTACCTGTGCTTGTTGAACTGTTTGGTTTCCCAACCTTAAAATAATGAAAGCTCCATTTTCCAGGTTGTTTACAGTGGTCTAATGTTGTGAAACTATTATGTGCGTAAATCCAAATTTGGATCGTAGATCTTAGATGAAGGCTCACAGGCAGTAATTGCTTAGCTACTAGCCACTGCCACCTCTTTAAATAGTTATAGCTCCCACCACAGAGACCTCAGGTACCTTTTGCTCTGAGTCTATTCAGAGCAACACAATTGCTGTGTCTCTTCAGGCCAGCCTGAATCCCCATGCTGGGCATTTAGTCATTGCTCTGTGTACCTAAGTAAAGCAGAGTCCGTGCTAAAATGGGCAGCAGCTTAAACCAACAAATTTGATTTCCTACTAAGTGAATTGACACCACTGCTGGGCTGTCCCTCTGAACTTCACTCTCACTCTCTGCCCACAGATTTCTCACCATTTTTTTTCCTCTGGTTTTGCTTGCCTGCGTAATTACTCTCGTCGTCAGCTCTCTGCACCTGAGTGACAGGGTTTGTGCGTGATCTCACCTGCCGCGTTCTCATTTTGTCTGCGTTCTGTGTGTTTGTGTTCGCGGCTGTCCCAGAAACACAATGCTGGCAAGTGTGAGTAAAATCTAAATTCAAGCTGAAAATGCATCCTTTCTCGCCCGCGCCGTCTCAGTCACGCTCCGACAGATGACATTTGCGGAGGCAGAAAAATAGAGGGCAGGCTGGTTTTTGTGGGCTTGGAATGATGAGAGGAAAGAAAAAAGCAAGGGATGATGAATAAATGAATAATACATCTGTGCTGTCATTCCTCTCTTCCTGCTCCACCTCCCTCTCTTCCTGTGTCATCTGGAGTCGGTCCTATGAGGGTGTCTGATCTTAGTTGGGATTGTCAGGTATGGTCGACGGCAAAGTGACATGTCGACACCAGCCCCTCTGTGACACACAGAGCTGCTCTTTTGTTAAATGGAGTTGACAAGCTAAATAAGAATTGTTTACATGCAAACAAGTGCCAGCAGGCCCACAGTTCATGCTAAGTGATATAACGAATATTGAAGGGTGATTGAAGGAGGATCTGCCTCACATTTCCTCCCTGATACTCAAATCTTTGCATGTGCCCTTAGAATTATAAGGTATGAACATCAACAGAACAAAAGAAACAGTGACTGTGCTCTCATGCATGTAACTTTTATTAGACTCATCAGCACCCTCCCTTCTGTCTCTGCTCAAATGGCAGGATGTTCTCGCCTTAATTGTAAATGCACTTTTCTGCATGCAAATAACAGCCCCCACCACCACCCCACCTCTTTCACCCAACCTCTTTTTCGCTACCCTCCGATTTTCAATTAAGATCCAGACAGAGATAGAGCATCTCAAAGGGAGTGTGTGATGGTGGGTTGGGCCCTGCCACCACTCCAGACATATTGAAGGTGTGGAGGGGAGGGGTTATTGAGTGGCCATGACCCAGGAGCACCTCACTGGGGCATCACACATCTCATCCTGGCCCCTGTCTTCCTAATTATGGGGCTCCTGAACCCCCTAAGCAAAGGTTGAGGTGTCCTTGATTAGAATAGTCACTGAAAAGAAAGATTGAAAGTGACTGTGTGTATATGTGTGTGTGTGAGTATTGAATGTCGATGGTCATTATCTCATAGTCAGTGGGGTGTTTTTGGTTTTATGAATATTAATAGGTAGATTTTATCTGGTGGCAAGACTATTAGATTGCCCCCTGAGCACAACTTGATGTAGATGATTACAAAATATATATGTAATTGGATAATCACCTGATTAAAAGAATGACCCAACATTTGCTAACATTATAATAAACCCCTCTGTCTCCTCTTTTCTCCTAACCAACTACAGCTCGCTCAGCCCGGATGTAGACCCTGACGTTTCCTTCCAGAGAGAGGGCTTCGGGCGTCAGAGTATGTCTGAGAAGCGCACCAAGCAGTACGAGAACGCTGCTAATCTGGAGATCATCAAGACCCGCAAGTCTAAGAGCATGGATCTAGGTAATTGTTACAACACTTGGCACATACATGGAGCATAGGGTGCGTCATGGCCAGGCAGCTCTATTCCAATGGACTTTAAGGCACTTGTAACACTCACACATCCACACAACACAGAGATGTATTGTCCTGTACAGTTACCACATGTCCTCTTTTGGACTTCATCTCCCATGGTCCTGTGCCCAGTGAACCATGGATAAAACACAAGAAGCTAGAGCACAATGGCCTCTTTTGTGGCAATCGGACACACACACACACACATACACAGACTGTATCTAGGGAAGAAGACTGTAAGTTCAGAGCCTCTCTCACAGAATGAAGCAGGCGCTGCTTTCTCTCGGATCACTGGCTAATCATAACAGATAACAGCCAACCCTTTTCCACATGGAGCCCAGAGACCTGTAGAAATCTTTGAGTTGCCCACAGACTGGTGCAGGTAAGGGCCATTGCACTCGGCTCTGTTGGGTCTATACAAGTCATACGCAAACTTTTCTACAAAGACAGCACAAACTTTCAGTGGAAAGTGCTGTCTAGGAAAAAATAGATGACAATCTGCCTTTGGATGGGTTTCAGTGTGCAATTTGTTGGGAATAAAAAAAGGTTTCCATTATCATGTTAAAAATATAATTGGATATCACTGATGACAGGAAGTGGGTAGAATGCACTGGATGCAGAGATAACTCATGATGGTATTCTCATCATTGCAAATGCACATTTTATCATTGAATTTAATCAAAAAAGCTTCTTAATTGTTCCAAAGTGGAGTCAGCATTTATTTGTGGATTTGATTTGCAGTGTTTCAGAAGAAAGTGGTCTATCCACTCCAGGGATAACCAGCAATATTGATCTTTTACAAATCTCTATTATTGCACAATTAGTTTTTAGTTTATGTGTGTGTGTCTTAAAAGATGTAGTTTAACATAACATTCCCTTCCATTTCCACTGGGCCCAATTGAGTTTGTGAAATATCCTGCTGACAGAACTCCCTGCCAATACAAAATCGTAATCCATCAGTGAACATATCACAGTGTTCAGATGGTTCATGGAAATAACCGACTTGTTCCTCTCATAATAACTCTTGTAACTGACATGGGTTCCCAGAAGAAAAATGTTCCAGTCAATACATGAAACACAAGCTCAGCGTTCAAAATGAAAGCCACATACTGTGATGTGGTACACATCTAATGACAGAAAAGTTTCCATGTATCTCAAAGGCACAAACTGCCATAGTGATTGTTTTAATGAAATTATTTCATCAAAGCCACACAATGAAAAATGGCCAATGGGTAATGTATAATAGAGTAGAAAATTAAATGGGAAACAGAATGTAGTGCCACTGTTTACCCTTAAGCCACACTGTTGGACATTGACTTCAGAAGCTAGGTGAAATAGCAGCTGCTTTCCATGAACACATGAATAAAGACGATCTTTGCTTTCAAGCTCCTCTAAGTGGCTAACATGCTTAAGAAAGCTATTCCCCACACACTCTCATTTTATTTTGTCATTAGGCATTTTTGTCCCTCCTTTCAATCGCGTTCCAGGTGCTCCCAAATCACTTCAGCAGATGGATTTCATGACTTTGAAGCCCATCATTGTTGAAATATGCTAAACTGGTCAGGCACCCTGCAGTTCAATCCCATTTAGATGTGGAATAAGATAGAGCGAGGGAAGAAAGAGACGTGAGGTGCCACGTCTGGTGGTAATACGTTAATACATCCCAGACACTTTGTAAGCCTCATGATGGACGGGCCCTTGCATGAGGTGTGAGATCTGTTCTGCTTAGATCAATGCATCTGTCCTTAACTTTCTCATTCTGCCTCTTTCTGCTTTGCATGTGCTCAGTAACACGGTATAGCATGCTCTAACCACTCACGCGTGTTAATGCTTTTTAACAGTAGCAGATGAGATTAACTGCAGCACATGAACCGATGGAGGTAAGCAACCATGCCGAGACCAGCTCGATACACTGTCACCATTATTTCAGTCCGCCATTATGATTATTCAGCCAGGTCCATGGGTCAATAATAGAGATTGGAAAAGCAGTCTCACACTTTCTTTATAACCAGTTCATAGGCAGCCATTATTGGATGTGTGATCTTGGCAGCTTTAGATGCATGTAGTGGAGAGTGTTGTTTGCGGTAACTGCAGCATGATCAAAAGAGGGTTTTCATATTGCTGAGAGGGAGTTGCATGGCACTGAATAAAGACTTGCCAACTAATGTGGGAACATGTGCCATTGTGCCCGTTCTACAATGCAAATGATTGAAGAAAACACTCATTACTCCTGGAGGTGTGGGAGAGGGAGGATGGCTGGAGGGAGACAGGTGATTGAGTGGCATTTTCCACGGATAGACATTCACTACCAGTTGGCCTCTTCAGCTCTGTGCAATTGATCTGTCATAGTCTGGCTGTTTTGAACTTTAGAGTGTAGTCATTTCATTACATTATCACAGAATGAGCTCATGTCTGAGCCATGGACACTAACTAGAGGCTATTGTTTTTTATTTAAAAAATGTTTCTATATTATTCATGTGACATTTCAATATATGGACTAAAGACTCTGGTGGAGCCTTTTTCCCTTATCAAAGGATAGATCTAGTCACAGATAGGCCAGCGATGGTAAATGGGAAACCAGCAGATAACTTCATGCTTACTGTAATTGTGGATTTTTATTCCAGCCAAGTCTGTTGCTGAGCTTGTGAGTTGCCAGACTTGGCAGCAGAATTGGCAGCTTTTCCAAATGATTATTATAGAGTGAGAAGGCTCACTGAAGAATGATAAATAGGTAGAACTACATAAGTTTATTGTTATTTATCATGTAAAAAGATAGATTGGCC
>JAVQJX010209836.1:0-13183 GCA_036025115.1 Ambassis agassizii
AAGTGCCGATCATAGATTACAGATGTCAAAAGATATAAATGCAACAACACTGCTACTGCCACTATGATGATGTTTCATAATAAATACTTAATTAATACTTAATAAAAACAGGAACGAAAATTACTTTTTAATATTAACTGTTATGTTGAGAAGATAATAAAGAAAGAAATGATTGAGAAAACACTTGTAAATTTGATGCAGACTTGGTTAACAAATACCTCCTATTCTGTGAAAAGCAGCACATGAACTGAATTCTCTTACATCGCCATCTTGTGGTTGACAGTCCTCCTCACATCATTGAGGAAAAGAACAAGGCAGAGACTGAAAATCTACAATAAAAATAATAATATTCACATTTTCACACATAGCAGCATTAATAATCTGTGTAGTAATTTGTGTAGAATCAGAATCAGTCATTTAATACTGGAGAATAACATCTTAAATGCCTACATGTGCCATCTCTAGTGTTGCGTGCATTTAATATGTAATTTTTTAATATCATATTCAGAGGCAGTCTCTTCTCTGTCTCCATTATCATCATGTTAAGGAGTCTATAACTTGGCTTTAGTCTGTGAAGCATCACAGCTCAGATGACTTCTGAAGAAATCCTGAATCTTTTGCCACAGGTGGACTTCAGCCGCTGCATGCGTTCTAGGCTCACCCCCCCACAGGACGGCCTTGCCTACAACCCCGTGGAAGCTCGAGACACAGTAGGGCCCATAAGGTGGCTCTAAGTAGTGTCCCGCTCCAGGATAAGAAACACTCTCAAAGTTCTCCTTCCCGTGACGCCTCAGTCTCTCCGTCATCTCATCCAGGTAAGCCTTGCTGTCCCAGTTGAGGTCGTCCTCCGCAGCCGCAAAGAGAAAATGTCCCTTGGCTTTTTCAATGGGGACCAAAGAGGCCCGGTTCTCCTCTGCTAAGGGGTTGTTTATACCACATTTAATAATAACGGCCCCTGACTCAGTGGGAATCACTTTATTTAACTCAAACGACAGCACGGGGAGGATTTGTCTTTTCTTATATAAGAGGGGGAAAACAGTGTTTGCAGAGCAGCCATTGATCCACACTGTGGCCTCAACACCGGGCAGGTAGGAGGCTGCTGAGAGTGCAAGATCTCCACTTTTTGAGAGGGATATTACACCAACTCCTTTATTGTTCGCCTGTAAAAGAAAAAAAAAAAGTTAAAAATGTGAAAATAAGTCATTGGTTTCTACTGAGGCATTCGATTCACCTTATCATGTTTCTTTAAAATGTCTATTGCCTCCTCAAAGTAATCCAGGTGGATCTCTGTGATGTTCTTCGGCTGGTCATCGAGGCCGTACAGCGACACAGTCAGAACCAAAAACCCTCGGCTGGCCAGCAGAGACGCCCTTTTCTCTGACAGACCACCACCGAAAGTGTACAGATCCAAAACAGCGGGGAACGGGCCTGGTCCTGAAACAGAAGACATGTTAATTGATGTTAAAGAGAGTGAACAATTTATTATCTAAATGTAATAAATACACAGACAAACCTGGGGGAGTAAACAGGACTCCACGGATATTGCCCTCTTTGACAATGACCCGGGTGACCCCGTCTCCCATCAGTAGTCTCTCATTGGTCGCCTCTGCCAGCATCCTGCCCTCCCCCTCCTCTTCATGCACGGAAAACTTCACCACGTGAGGGTTAAGCGCCTTTGTCCTTTGAAACCTTTTGTGTAAGGCGTCGGTCCTCATCGACCACAGGAGACCCATGGGTTCCACCCCGATGTAGCTCCCACTCAGTGAGGGGTCTCTGACCAGGTCGATCTCCCCGCTCCCATCAGCCCTGTAGGTAGCTGAGGAGCTGAACAATATTCCCTTTTCATCAGACGATCTAGCTCTCATGGTGACCACCTGCCTCGACCTGAGCCCGGCCACTTTTACCTGAATGGGCTCGTCAAACAAGCACCTGGCGCTCGGCAGCAGCCTCAGTCTGACTTGGGAGGACATCTCTTCTGAAAAGTCATTTTATGAACTTAAAACAACCACACTCCTCTTATCCCTATCAAAGAAAACTGTTCTTCTCAAGTGTAATATTATTATAGTTTGAGTTGAGTTTGAGTCTTCAAGAGAAGGAAATACTCTCATTAAACACAGAACTGTTTCTGACAATATTTCAAAATAAATCAGAAAGTGTTCTCTTGACTACGCTGCACATAAATTTTAACATGCACTACTGTTGTTAATATATTTGTACTTGAAGTGCTTTTATCTAGTAGATAAGATTTGTCTTCATTCTTATCTACGCAGATTTGTGTTGGGGTCACTTAAATGGGTCCGGACGTCCAGGTTGGAAGTACGAGGTATAAAGGAAAGATGTGCTTAATCTATGCTTGTAATTGTAATTTTCCGAATATTTTCCATTACTCTTATAATCTAAGTGTAAGTAATTATTATATTTTTTACCAATTACACAAGAAAAACCGTAGCTTTTAGACGTTCAAAGTTTAGGGATCCCCCCTCCTGTGCCTCACAGTAGTTTAGTCCAACGTCAAACTCCGGAAGTGTATAAAACTCCAACAAGTATCTATTTTTGCAGAGGTAGTCGAATAAAATACATCAAAATATGATTTTTTTTTCTTGAGAAAATAAAACACAAGACTAGAAACGAGCAATAGAAATGTCGCTGTAGTTACGTTAGCTTTTAAGTTAGCTATTAAGTACAAGAGTTATACATTTACGTAGTTTTCTGTGACATAAATATAAATAAATAAATAAATAGCCGCATTCATAAACGTCTGTGCAGGTGAAACACGCAACAATAAAGTTAATTCCAGGCTAAAGTTTTTTAAAACAGCCCTACCTTCGTCGACGGTCAACACACTAAAAGCAACAGGAAGCTGTAGGCGTAGTGCCTTCAAAATAAAAGTCTAAGAGTGAATGACAGGAAGCGTAATTCTCCCTCCACAGAGAGCCCAGCTTTTCAGTTTAAAGTTATGATAAATTTAGAAATCATAAAAAAAAGACTATATGTAAATGTCCCAGTCAATATTTAGAGTGGATTAAAAATTACACTGAATAAAATGCGTCAGTGTCTAATTACAAGATATGCAGAGTGCATAATGTGCAGTATAGGTGAATATGCACCACAGGCACGTACAGCTAGTGCAAATGCTTAGTGAGGCTGACAGAGACGTGGCAGCCAGTTTGCGCCTACAGCCTCTCAGACCACCGCCGACGATCCATTCATACACATCCATACACCAGTGAGTGCACTGGAGGCAATTCGGGTCACAACGACCATGACTACGGGAGAGGGGGGATTCGAACCACCAACCTTCCAGTTAATTTGACAGTTATCACATCACTACATCAGACAGTCTTTGGAACTGTGAGGTCCATAAAGTGGCTCCAGAGAATTCTCCTTCTTCCTTTTATTGTCATCTTATCACTTTTAACATGGATTTCAAAAGTAACCCTCCCAAAAGACACACAAGACAAGTTCAGAGGTGAGCATTATTGTGGTTTAATTCACTATGTCTTATATCACAAAGAAAGTCTTTAAAAATGCAGACTAGAATTTCTGTATATAAACTGTACACAAAAAGCAAGGCACTATACATTCAGATTGATTAAGCTGCTGTTTCTCTTCTCATTAAAGTCAAACCTTTAAATTGCAGCTCCTGTCTCAGGCGCTCAGTGAAGTCAGAGTCCAGCAACATACGAGGCCTGACAGCACCAAGACACAGAGGAAACGACCTCTCTCCTCTCCACATCTGACACGATGGGGTTTATTATTTTTTCTTACATAGATACAAAGTCACAAACGCACCTACACACACATACACAGACATTATATACACAACCACAGCATGGCACAAGCGTCCAAGATGTTTCATACACGAGTCCACGAGCGGTGAGTTTAAGTGCTTTAGGTACACATAAACAGCACGTATGAACCAAAGCGAGGTGTGGCTTCTTTTTAAACCTGCTGTTGGATTTAATTTGTTACGTAATGACAAAGTTCAGAAGTAAAACATGACTATAAGCCAAGCGTGTGCATCTCTAGTCTCATTCTTCATGTTGGGTTTTCTTCAGATTCTGGTTCAACCACCAAAAAAACAGGTTCATCTGTGACTTTCCTCCCAATATCTCCGTCTCCGACCGTCCACTCCTTGTCTTAAAACAGTCCTTTGGCCTTCTTTAAGTTCACTTGCTTCCACCCTGGCAGACGTTCGTATTCCTCTCTCGTCATATCCAAAGCTTTCTGCAGTCAGAAAAACAGACACAAAATGATTTAGATTAAACAGCGAAGAGCTACAGCAAGATTCCTTGGCATGTTCACAGACCTGTGGAATATTTTGCACATTATGACAAAACTGTCTCTGTAATAATATCTTGCAGACTAGATGTGAGTGTTTTGTTGTTTTCATGCCTTCATTTTGTGCTCCGCAGACAGACAGATAGTGAGTCAGACTGCAGTGTGATGGTGAATCCCTGATTTTACTCGCACTGAGAGGAAAAGGTGTAGAAGTGTGTGTGAAGAGGAGGGCGGTGTGGCCGAGGAGGGATGAACTGCAGCTGCACGACGACCAATCTGATTCCTGAGTGATGATTATGATCTGCAGAATTAGCATGGAGGTCAGAGGTCAAATCAGGTCAGAGTCACTGTGGCCTCATGTGTCACCTGTTTGCATGATCCTAGTATACAGATTCCAATATGTAATAAAACTGCATACGAGCTATAATACTGAGTTATGTTTGGATCTAAATTTGGATCCTCTGTCATTTAATATTTGCACTCTGCTCTGTGAGGAAGCTGAAGCACTCAGTTCTTGGAGGGTGCAGCTGATACAAAAGACTACTCGAGTGCAGCAGTGACACTTCAGGATGATTTTTTTTTCGATGTAACTGTGCAGCCGAGCGCAAACTTTCCTCCTCAGACCTCCTGCCCCACACTCAGGAGACACAGGAGTGAAGAGGACAGACGCAGTGCGGACAAGAGAAGGACAGGTCCACGAGCAGCTCTTCTTACCTGGATGCACCTACAACTTGGTCTGTGAAGTCAGAGTTGGATGGAGTTAGAAGGGATGAGGGTGCTTGTATTTTGACCTCTATTGTGATATAACAAAAAAAAAACTCCTTTAATACAGCAGTTTTTTTTTTTTTAACTGACCTCGAAGTCTTGCTCTGACAGGTAGATCTCCAGGCGGAGCGGGTCGACCCCGTCTGGGAGCGGCCGGGCCTGCAGCTGAGCCAGATGATAGGTGTTCTGACATAGCCGGGCCAACACGTCCTCCACCAGGATGATCTGGTTACACACCTCAGCCTCCTGCAGCCACAAACAGCGCACACAGCATGAAGTCTGTTTGTAATGATGGTGAGAATCTGTCTGTGTTTGTGTGCCGCTGACCCTCTCCGTGATCTCAGCCACATCCTCTCTGTGCTCCCAGCTGGGAAACATGTTGGTGAAGGTGAGCGGCTCCAGACCGGCGTGGATCAGGTAAGACTTCTGAGGCTTCTTCTCGTTCTTCTCTGCAGTGGAACATTTTCAAAAAAAAGTCAAAGAATTAGTCAAATTTAACTTATTGCAATCAGGAAATACGTTTTCTACCATCTCACCTTTGCAGTACTGCAGCACGGTCTCCATCGCACACTTCCTGTCTGCGTCCCAGCGGATTCGAGCTGAGCCGGTGCTCTCGCTGTCCTGAGGCCACCATCCCTGCCACAGGTAGACCTCATGGAAGTTATCCACCAGGAACAGAGCTGTGCAAAAGAGAGGGACGTCTTTTAAGATACAGAATGTGTACACTGACTCCGTCTCAGCATCAAAGTGAGAAAAGCATCCCTCCAAACAAACAGGACGTCCCATTTTAAGTCAGTGTTTGTGTCTCACCAGGCTGCGGTGCGTTGTACAGGTCTTCTTGCAGGAAGGGGAGAGAGCTGACCAAATCTGGAGCTCTTGATGGGTGGAAGAACTCGTTTGCCACAAAATCTCCAGATGTGCTGCTCAGCTGGAAGAGCCGCGGTGTGAAGTTGAATTTGCCTGGATCTGAATACACATAAGACACATCATTGGACAACATTTTCATCAGCTTTGTTACATTATTATTCAACATATAATATAGCGTTATATGGCTGAATGTATATTAGCACTGGTAAGTATCTGGCACCATTTATGGGCTCTTTTGTAATTTTCCTGTGGTAGCTGTGTGCTTTTAATTTGAAATGTGAAAACAGTCTTTCTTCTACCTTGCAGCATGCAGTCATAAGCTTTCCTGTCTTTCCTCCCCAGAGCCTCCCAGAAGCCCGGAGGCTCCATGCCCTCATCGCACTCATGGATGGTGACTTTGCTGCTGCTGTGGAGACCTGCTTCCAGAGGACACCTGAAAGACAAAAACATGCTTGAATACACTGCTCAGAGACTCATGTGATGTTTCAGATTTCCACTGAACTCACTGCTCTTTGATCTTCAGCGCGGCTGTGGTTCCAACGCTGCGGGTGTGAAGCTGCGTCTTGCAGCCGTACCAAAGGTAGATGATGGCCTTGTTGATGTTGAGCAGGATCATGGAGGCTCTGGAGCGCAGACTGCTGCAGTGACACGCCACCTCCAGCAGGTGTCCCTCCACTGGCACCTCGCCTCGCACAATATACAGACGCCACTCACCTGCAGGAGGACAGAGCCGGACAGGAAGTCAAAAGACAAATGACTCAAATGCAGCTTGCGATATTTTGAGAAAAGTAACTAAAACATGATGTTTACTCTGAGTGTTCTCCTCCTCTTCCTCCCTCTTTCCAGCATGGACGATCATCCCTCCATTGAAGCACTGCAGGAAACATGGCGGCTCCTTTCCTTGCTGTACTTGGACCTGTAACACAAAAGAAAAATAAAGAAAACAACCTTAAATTTCAAAAATATGACACCGATTAATCACTTCATGTCTCGTACCTGTGCCCCTCTCTCCTCATCCAGCTCCACCGTCATCAGCGCTGACGTTCCCTTCTCGCTGACAGTGGAGTGTCGGCCCTGCCAGAAGAAATAGCAGCATTTCTCCTTCCCTGGCCCGCTGCTCCTCACCTCAGGGTTCTGCCTACGACCAACTGGAACACAGCAGAGAATCAACTCTGAACTCTCCAAATGATGCACTCTAAATCTTTGTGTACAGTGACTAACCTGACGTGCTGACCGTGTACTTCCATTTAACTACGTAGGCGTCTCCCTCGTGGAACTGGCCGATGCTCTGGCGCGGCAGACGGCTGTAGTCAAACTCCAGGATGTGCCAAACGTCCACAGACACCGTGTTGATCTCCTGAGTCCTCATGTGGTCTTCTGTCTCTACAGGGCCGTGGCCACGTCCGACGTTCAGCCCGTCCAAAATGGTGGAAATGGACGACTGGAGGACGGGCAGCATTAGGGTGGCGTCGTAAGGCCGGCACTCTCGCCCCGGAGCCTCCTGGGAGATAAAAGATAAAATGATGAATGAAACACTGTGATGCTAATTGCAGCATCTACACATATGCTCTCTAATCCCCGTTTTGGTCCCAGAGAGTTCCTGGCAACATTTACTGAGGCTGAATGTGGCCGTCCAACAAACAGACAGATGGGGAGATACAACAGACATATGAAGCTCCTGTGATGTTTGTGACCCGAGTAATTAAAAGGAGGATTTGCACCTTCTGCTCAGGTACAAGCTCGGCTCCTTCCTTTGGTGTTGGTGACTTCGCTTCAGTCCAGTCCATGAACTTCTCCTTGAACAGGATGGTCTCGTTGTGTTCTGTCAGCCTGCCGAATATCGCCCAATCAGGACGGCCCTGGCCCTTCCTATGGAGGACGATAGGTAGGATTGGACTTACATGAAATAGTTTTGGCGAGGACGTGTTTGGATGTGTTCTCACTTGGGTATGAGCTTGTTGCAGCCTCCGGGGTCCAGCGGGTTGACGTCACAGCAGGTGTAGTCAAACGTCCCGTTCCACAGGTGCTTGGCGAGCTGGAAGGCTACTTTCCTTTGGGCCAGAGTCACCTCTTTACCGTGCCACACGTACACCTCGCTGCCAAAGTCAAACACCAACACCTGCGGCACAAAGAGTTCAGACAAATCAACACAACGTCACAGAGAGCAATGAGTCATACTCCATTGTTTGTGTTCAGAATAAGCACCACTGTGTGCTTTTTTTGGATGTTGCCCTGGAGTTTTTTCAGCAGCAGCAGTGCACAGATGGACGTAGGAGGTGTTCATCATGGCACCGGCTGTTGCTAGGCAACAAATTAAAACCAGCTTGAAGCACAGAATACTCTCTAAAAAGCTAAAATATTTGTACATTCAGATCTTGCAAGATCTCATTTATTTTATTTTACACGTAGATTTATCACATAAACCAGGTTCAAAGTAAGGAAAGGGACATGTGCTCAGACCTCTTTGGATGCCAGCAGGAAGCTGCGAGGCACTTTCCCCCACTCGTCATCATCAGGAACCAGTTTATCATCCAGCAGTCTGAATATGCAGTTGGTTTCCACGATGGCGTTCTCAAACTGTTCATCCTCCTCTGGCGGACCCGCCGCTATGTCACAGTTAAGACATTATAATAAGGCATTATGTCAACAACACACATGGTTAAATGAGTTCTTCCAATGTCTTACATTGATAAGACATCTGTCCACCAAGGACTGTCCAGAACTGCTGGGTGTCTGGGCTCTCTGGGTTCACACCCTCTTCAATGGTCTGCACCTGGTTCGCCCTGCAGCCCATGTCCTTCTTTGTCTGGATGTAGGTGGCCATATCTACAGCCTGTATACAACAAACAGAGGCAGAAATATCAGCACCGCAGATTCTTCATTTTCTTCTGTATAGAATCATAATAAAATCAGTAAACAGAACAAGAAGGTGGAACAAAGAAACAGAAAGTGTCTAGACATGCATCCTATGGGAAAAAAGAGGCTGCTTGATGAGGAGCACAGATGGTTATATGTGCCAGTGTGTGTGTGTGTGTGTGTGTGTGTGTGCAAAGGATGGAAATGAAGGCTGGAATCATCCATGACTCCGTGTTCAAACACCACAGCAGACAGAGTGGTGACACTCACTTTAGCCTTCTCAATGACATTTGAGAACTCTCCAATCCAAACAAAGCAGTGCTCAGGCGTGACCAACAGGAAACAGTCCCCACTGTTCAGAGAAGACGCTCTGGGCTCCACTAATCGGGTCTGAACGTGACGACGACCTGCGAAAAAAGTAAATTCCCTTTTTACTGCCCTGCCTGATTCAAAACTTCATGTCTAATTAATGACTTTAAACTGTGTAATACTGAAGAATTAGATGAGGAAAACAATATCTATGTGGTAAATACAGACTTAGCTAAGTACAAAGGCTGGAAACTCGGGGCAACGACTAGCATGACTCTAACTAATAAGAATCTCTTATTTCATTCAGGAGACAACAAATGATTTTCTGTTTTCTTGTCACTCTGGGTCAGACTATTTCCTGGCTGGGAGCACACATATCTTTGAATGTCTGCTGGTTGCCTGGCAACAGCTCAGAGCAAGGAAAAAAAAAATAGTCCCCAAAAATAGAACTTTGTTAAAATTTTCTTAAATTGAATGTTTCGTCTGTTATAGCCCCACACATTTGATACTACTGAACAGATAAATAAAGGTTTTAGAGCAGGAAATGAGGGCAGGTAAAGTCAACCAGCTCAAGGAAAGTCAGGTTTACCTTTAATCTGCATCAGCATGAGGTTCTTATACGGCACGGCGCTGTTATTAGACACCTGCTCTGAGATGTTGACGCTGCGGAGACTCACACTGTTGAAGTTTTCTGTGCTGGCCAGACCTGCCAGAGCCGCCTCGGAGTACTCAGAGGATTTATTTACTGTAATGAGAAGCAGCACAGACACCACAGGGAGCAGAACATACACAGTTATTGCTCCATTAAAGATTAATGCTGCTAACATAACACACTGTAAACAATAGTATGGTGTTTCTCATCCTTACACTCACTCTTCTCAGTCTTCATCCTTTTGCTCTCCAGCTGCGCCACGTTCAGTCTCTGCTCTGTGTACTCGTGTCGGATGTCCTCTCTGGCTGCCAGCATCTTCAGAGGGTTTCTGGACGACTGAACGTTCCTGGATGGACGCACCGACCTCTTGTGCTGCACCATGGCCGAAGCCAGCCTGCGTGGGGAGCAAACAGTTACACCGATGTGCCTTATGGGATGTGATGCACACAGTTCTCGACCAAAAAAATGATCTTACTTAGGAGCTTGAGAACCAAAGATGGTGTCAAAGTCCTCGCTGATCTCGATCCTGGTGGGCATTCGTGGAAATTCTGCCACTCGTCTGTAGAACTTGGAGAAGATCTCATCATCCAGCTTCATCACTTCCTTCACTGCCTTCTCAGTCACTGTTATGGTGGTCTCCTGTAAACCTGCCACTGGGTCAAAAAAATCAAGATAAGAACTTTATACTCAATACACATTTTGCTGCAGTTTGTTGTGAAGCTTTCAGTGTGGTACCTTTATTATTCAGGCGTCCCAAGAAGCTCTCCAACTTGTCTAGTTTCTTATCCGACTCCATGTCTGGCTTGGCCTCAATTTCTGTAAACAAGAAGATAAAGAATAAAACTTCACATCTGTCTTAAGCGAGAGTGATGACACAGGTCTGGTAAATCTGTCTCACCCTCTTGTGGTTTGTTGACAGCAGGCGTGCTGCTCTTGAGTTTGGTGGAAACTGGTGACAAGATGGGGCTGATAACCGAGGACGAGGCTGCCAGGCCTGCACACAGACACAGGAGAGACTCTTCAACACCAAATGTTCTGCATTATTACACATTATTATTAATATGAAAATAGTTGATCAACTATTTTCATATTATTTTGACTATAGAAGGTGAAATCTTTGATGATTTTTTATTTTTTTTTGCTAAGTTGAGTTGATCATGACTTTTGGTAACACACATGGTTCATATTTGGCAACTATTTTAATGAGACATGTAGAACAAAGTGGATTTTTATGTGGTGCATTCAAAGACCATTTGGAACTCTAATAAATCACGTGACTGTTCTGTTGTCATTGGAGGTGCAAGAAAGCTCAGAGCCGAGCAGATACTTCACACTCATCATATTCACCTGGGTGATTACCTGCACCTGTTTCCTGTATATGCATGTATGTATAACCAGCCTCCTGCCCTCCACAGGTCCTCAGTTCTTCCTGTTACCATCTCTGGTAAAACTTTTGATCTCTGAACCACAACCTGATATTGCCTTTTCGCTCTCGTTCTGAAGGACACTCTGACTCCAGCTCTCCCTCCTGCTCCTCGGACCTCCCTTCTTCCATCTAGTTCCCACTCTAGTCCTTCCACGGCTGAAACCCTCCCATCCTTGCTCTCAAACCCGAACCGAGCCCTGACTCGACGAACCCGGACATTCTCCGGGTCAACAGTTCAACCACCCTTTTGGTTTACTTTTTATCATTACTTTCTGGACAATGAACTGATGCATGTGCAATTGAATCCTCTTTTTATTTCCTGCGCATTATAACAGTGGCGTCTGATAATAATTGAAGTGAGTGAAGCATTGTCACACAGCAGCTTGTGCACTGACCTTTCTTGACCATCCGTGCAGCCACTGTGTACTGGGTGGAGTCGTTGGCTGCTCCTTTGCCCTTTGTTTTCCAGGCATCCTCACGAGTGGAAATCATCTGCTTCCTCTCCTCGATGGTCATCTGGGCCTCGATCTCCTCTCCCGCCTTCTACACAGGATATGAGGACATCAAACTAATAATCATATCAGGAAGAATTTATTATCAGTCAAAGATAAAGAGGCGAGCTTTGCGTGTACAGCGGAGGGTGAACTGTCAGCAGTGTATTTTTATAACACGTCAAAACAAGCTCACATTCATCACTGCATTTACTATGTCTGAGAGCTCCACTGCTTTTGTTCCCACTGGAGCAATTATTCATGTAGTAACAGTATCAAACCAAGCAGATATAAAAAGATTAGATTCAGTCAAGCATGCTGGCTGATGGTCTACTTTATCCCTAAGTGAAAGTGATGGCTCAGTTCTACGTCCTTCACGCAGGTAGCTGCAAACCAAGCAGGCAAGATAAGCCTCCGGTACATGCTGCCCGCTCGAGCGCGTCCTTACCTGACTATGATGCTCAATATACTGACACTTTTGGCCGAGGGAGACAGTAGGAGAAAAGGTGGAGGAGAAGACGGGCTCCTGAGGATGTAAAGGTGGATGGAAAAGTGAGAGACAGGAAAGGAGGAAATGATGATGAAGGAAGACGAGGGATGGGTGCGAAGCTGAGAAACCCACAGCCAGAAAGACTAGTTTCTGAAAAAGACTCCATGCACATTAAAAACCTCCTTTATTCATGAACTAAATAATCAAGTATGTGTCAGTATCAAACTGCAACAAACAGCCAGCATTCAAACACGTCTCAGGCTGATTGGCTGCCAACGGGT
Source organism: Ambassis agassizii (assembly GCA_036025115.1). Classification (NCBI taxonomy): domain Eukaryota; kingdom Metazoa; phylum Chordata; class Actinopteri; family Ambassidae; genus Ambassis; species Ambassis agassizii. The sequence goes on from JAVQJX010209836.1 coordinate 12,419, forward strand.
TCTTACCCACAGCTGTTCAGACACAGACACAGCAGAGTAGTCTTGAGCGGCCACCCCTTCTTCCTGAGGGGTTAAACACAGGGGAAGTGCTCGGTCAGAGGGAAGGGAGGGGTGAGGATGGGTGACGGCTATTGTTGCTAATGGGTTTAGGGGTGAGGCTGCCTGGAGAATTACCATCCAGGGTCTAAGCAGGCGGTTATACCCCACAGAATACTAATGTGAAGTAGATGAGCTCCTTTAAGAGAGGCTGTTTGAGCTTTTAAACCCAAACAGAGATGCCTCAAAATATTGTTTTACTTTCTGTACAGTGATTATCTCTCGAGGGTTTCAGTGAAACTCTGCCTCAAGCTTCCTCAAATCTAATCCTCTCAAAGATGAGAGTTTATTCCCAATACCCCCAGACTGCTAATTCTACACAGATGGTTTCATGTTTACAGTCTATGAGGGCTGATCAGGACCACTGGGCTCAAACAACAGAAGGACTGAAAGGACTGAAATGAAAGGGGGGCACTTAACTCAAAGAGAGGCGGAGGGGGGAGAGAGGCTGGCATGGTAACCAAGAAGGATGGGAGTGAAATGTGGGCCCGGTGTTTACTCTGCTCAAATATAACACCCACAATTGTTTTATATATATATATATATACATATATATATATACATATATATATATATATGTATATATATATATATATACACATATATGCATTATGGCATGCCGTTCAGGAAATTAATCTTTTGAATATATTGGGTGAACCTTGAATATAT
>JAVQJX010210013.1:0-10393 GCA_036025115.1 Ambassis agassizii
AGAATGAATGGTTAATGGAAACCTTACATGATGCTTTCTTAATGGAGTCAGCTTTGGTCCTCTAGGCTCACCATCTTCTCATCAGCAGAGCCTTCAGTCACGATCACACCAAAAGTTAAAGCCTTAAACAGGAAATATCCTGTTTGTAATTATTTGCATGCGGCCTGCCAACATTTACATTATCATCTCTGTCTCTTAATAATTGCCTACTCCTCTATTTGGCTCAGGGCAATGTTGTATTAGATTGTAATCTCCAACACTGTTTCCTGACACAAACTTGATGTGTCACTGTGATTGGCATGGAGGAGATGACATGACAGAGCTGGTTTTGGGGGGACTGACAGATAGTTGGCAGGTTAAGGCTCCCCTGTTGGGTGCTGTGCTGCCTCAGGATAGTCACCTGTCAACTCAGGTGAAGGCTCGTCATAGCTGATGACTGGGAGCAGCAGAGTGGATATAATGGGATGAGCAGACTGACACAGACATGGTGCAGGAGTCGCTTTGTCTGGTGTAGACCTTGCTTCAGTCAAGCGTACATCCATGCAGAATAAAGAGTCTTTAAGAGTTTTAGCCCTGCGAGTGATGTGTTGGCATTTATGTTCTGAGAGCACAATTCAGTTTTGCTCAGTTGCTCCTCTTCAGTTCTTAAAACCATTAGCCGTTGCACTAAGTTTAACATCACACCTACATTTAGTGTAGTTTCTTTTTTGCGTTTCTCTCTGAGAGGCTAGTTCTTTGTTAATTTAAGATGCTACGTTAACTAGGCTGGACTAAAATCTGTCCCAGACATCATCTACAAATGAACTAAGATCAAGTTGTAAAGTGTCTTTTCTTTAGAGGTGTTGGTGTGTGTCGACACAATCACTGTTGCCTTTTTTTGTTGAGTTTCCTCAAAAGACCGTCCTGCCAAGCACAGAAGGAGCATGTGTCCATCAAAGTCAGGCTGATATGAGGCGTGAGGGCTGAGGCCTGCTCGAGAGATAGAAGGGTGGGACCGAGTCATAGAAGCTCAGGAATCAGGATGTCACTCTCAGCACAGCACTCTGCCACAGTGCATCAACCCATACTGACTCTATAGGAAAACGTCCATACAGTATAGAATGATGAGAAGGTAAAAATGTAAATTAGGTGACTGCTTATTGGATTAGCTTCAGTTTCTTATAGGCATGTGTAATGTCTATTCCTAAAGCAAGTTCATCTGGAGAACCTTTCTTCAAAAAGTATCTGTAAAGTAACACTTTATTTGTCTGACAGTTGAAGATAAAGCTGCAGACATAGGCTTTTGATTTCAGTTGTTGAATTGATTGTTTTTCCTACACACACACACACACACACACACACACACACACACACACACACACACACACACACCAACTCACCTGCCATGAACCACCTTTACTATAGTAGCAGCTCTCTGTATCTCCCTGTCAAATCATCTTCTCACTACCGGAGGCCCTGAGCGTCCATCAGTGAGGCCTGTCAGTTATGAGGTCCGATCTGTATTCATAACTTCTGTCAAAACAGCACCATTCAGTCTTTCCTGTCTGCCACTGTAAAGAACAGCGGCGACGGCAGCGCTCAGTAACCTGGATATAATTACTGTAACCTGCTCAGATTATGCAGCACCATGGATAAACACAGAAATGTGTCATTTGAGTGTTAGTGCTTCACCTGTCACACTCTGAATCTTAAAAATTATTAATTTTTTTTTCCCTCAATCTGATCACATGAAGCAGATTTGGTGAATGAGGAGCACCGCAGACAGATCTTTTTCCTGATGCCTGCGAGATTAACGATAACAATGAGCAGCAGTAACTGAATACAGCAGTGATCTCAGGTAATTGTGTGGGAAATGTACTCAATTACTCCCTTACTTCTAAATTACATTGTGAAAACTTGTTGTCTCTGTCTCATCCTCTTTTGCTGCTCTTTTGCTGAAACAAGCTTTGCTTTCCAGTCCCATTCTGTTCAGGGCTGAACGTTGAGCAGGACATCTGCACTATAACAATTAAGACAACACTCTGTTTTTTTTCTAATGTTAGTTGGTAAACACAAGATGGACATGACTGCACTGCCCACCTGCATTTAATCGAGATGCTTATACATGCTAGTGCAGATTACAAAACTTCAGAACAACAGTTTGCAGGACACTGATCAACAGTGAATGCCTCAAGCATGTTGTGTTTGCATGTTTTTTTTCACAGGCCCAACTGGGGGCATCTTAATTCTCTAAATGACTTTTTAAGTAGTGCCTCTGCTCTGCATGACCCGGCTGAGTGACAGGCCATTCTAATCCTTTCTCACAAGGGGAAACGGCCTTTGTTGCTGCCTCTCTGGTCAGTTTGTTTTGCCCCAGCCCTCAACATACGGCATATAACACTCTCATAATTAAGTAGCTGAAGCCAAAGTGCTGCTGCATAATCTGTCAATATAGGCTGATGTTGATGGACGTGAGCAGGGGATCACTGAGGTCCTGCTAACAACATAAATTACAAAATTATTGGGACAGTGTGAGTAGACTTGAGAAACGTTATTTTTTGTATAACAGACAGTGAAATTAATATAAGTAAACCATCAGACACACAATTACATGCAATATCAGGGATTCTTGACAGTGTCCCGGCTTGACGTTTATCCTAGTCTTTTCTAGCCAACTGGGTGAAGGATACTCTGCCTGCTTCCCCACCCAAACTCTAGGTCCCATCTGCTCACAGAAAGGCACAACATTTGTCAAAGTAGACTGGATAATGGCTTTGGCATCCTTATTATAATCTCAGCATAATCTTCATTTGTCCACTTTTGGCACCGGGACACTTCTGGGTTTGGGAAATCGGTCAGGAGTCTTTAAGTGTCCTCTTTTCGTTTTCATTAGCTCAAATCTGGGCATGAAAGCTCATTTAATTCCAATTTAAAACATGGTTGCGTTGTGGTTTTCGTAAGTACTCGGAGAGCTGAGGTTGTTTTCCTTCCTGCTGTGATTGGCTTGAATAAAACTCCCCAAATTGGAGCAGTCACATAAATGAAGCCTTGTTAATCTGTTACTCTAAATATATGTAATATTTTCAAAATTATATTATAATAATATTTTCCTGTCATGAATTAGGGGGTCTCCCTGACACAATTTAGGTATCCAATGTTGCATCCTGAGTGAAGCATTAGATTAAAATAAGCTCCGTCACTAAGTCTCCATTAACACTTACATTTAGTCCAACAGTCATCAAACCTCTTGTATTCCTGCAGTCAACATGCTGAAACAGACTTCATCCTCGACGTCATGCTTGTAAAGACAATACAGGGACAAACTTGAAATTATGTTTCACCATTCTCCATTAAGATTGTGGCTCTCAGTTGACTACTGCTCCCCCTGTATATGGGTCACACACACCGTTCCCAGCTGCGTAGCCCAGTCAGCTGTGCCTTTTGCCATGCCGGCCAACATCTGCTCCACAAAAACAATATCCAGCTTTTAGCACTCAAATGGAGGTTACACCATATGCCAGCAAGCCACTTAGTTTCTGCCAGGGGAGCAGGAGCCTGGCCGCACTCATCGAGGTAACAATGAAGGAGAGCGGCACTGGGATGTGAAGGAGAGCTTATCTCTTTCTCTGTTCTTTTTACTTTCCCTTATGCTCTCATTTTTCTTTCTAACTTCAGTCTGTTTTACTCTCATTTTGCTGCGTTTTATTGTTGTTATAATTTTCTCTCTGGTTCTGTTTTGTCTGCACCTCCTCTGTCAGGCCATCAATGTGTGCCAGTGTGCATCTGCTCAAGGTGCTTTGGCAGCATCACCTTTTGAATATTAATGCACCACCTAAACAACAGTTTGCCTGCAAGGGTTGCCACAAGGTCTGTTATAGTGTGTGTGTGTGTGTGTATACACTCTTAATGCCTTGAAATCATTTGCTGTAACACTGATCACTGTTTAGTGTAGATTTTACAGGACCATTAACAAGGATCCAAACTACCAGAAACTCTGTCTTAACTTCTCCTTCTAGAAAACTGGAAGACTGATGGCATGAAAAGCAATTTAGCCATTTAAGACCAATTAGGAGTGCAGATCTGGCTGGTATGGGCTGAAGTGCTGCTCACTATGCTGAGAGGTGATAATGGATTTTTAATTAAATGTGGGAACCAAAGGTCCCAAAATGGAGATTACAGCTAACCAAGCAGTAGCCATTTGGTGACTGTACAGACAAAGTCCATTATTGTCTCTTTGGCCTTGCGTCTCTTCTGTGTTCAGCCCCTGTCCAATCCTTCATGCCACCTTATTTATGATCAACAAAAGTGTGCTGTGAGAACCAAGTACACAAAATGCTGCAAGAAATGTTACTCGTTTCAATAAGAGTGACATTTTCTTTCATAGAGATTTTAGTTAGAGTGCCAGCGATGATCTTATTCTTGTCATGCAGGTGCTTGTCCTTGCTCAGTCTTTGGGGTGTTAGAGAAGGGGAAAGACAGACAGAGCCACGTGCTCAGGGGGTGGATCCAGTGAGAGGTTCTGGGACGACAGGTCGGGGCTGCCTTCTGCAGGTCACGGTTTCACTTGTGGGTATTAATTTTGGAGGGACACAACAGCTGTGTGTGTGTGTCTGTGTGTATGTGATGGCCATGGTGAGAGCTGTTGGAGATGGTAAGCAGTGAGAAATTACCTTGACAGGGCCTGTACTGTATATCATACTTAGAGCTGATGCCACTCATGAATGCTGATTAGAGACTACTGGGAGTTTAATTACTTTCTGCTTCAATGCTGAAGAGCAGTTTGTACAGTCAAGATGGAAAATGTATCTTTTTTGGCTAGAAAACAACTTTGAGTGTCATCAAGTTACCAGCTGGTTGAGCTTAAAATGACACCAATAAACGGCAATAAAAATCTAACCAAAAGTCTCTGCTGGCAACAAGGATGTATTTTTGTACTGATAATTTTGTTTGTAACATAGCAACATGCTTATTTTCCAAGTTGTTTATACCCACCTCTAGCTCATATTTATTTAATCCGTTTGCTATTTTTTGTCTAAATTCACACATTTGTCACATTTATTTGGTCAAATCACATCCGTCTGAGAGTCACTGCTTGTGTCGTAGAAATGCCAGCACTTCTGGCAACGACAGCAGATTTCTGTCAGTGTCTATCTTTGAACACCTCCCACATCATGTTCTGAGGAAGTCATTCCCTTCTGGCGCCAAAAGGGTGCAGTCCAACAACATGGCACTGGATGGGGAGAGGGTGGGGGGGCTCTCATCCACCTAGTGCACACAAACACTGATATTAATCCTGAGGTTTGTTATGTTCAAGAGCAGTAAGGAGTACTTGTGTTGTTTGTATGCACTTCCGTGGACAGTCAGAGGAGGGCAGTGCGTAAGTGGAAACAAAGTAGGCAAAGCAGGGCACAGTCAGTTTCCTCTGTGTGTGTGTGTGTGTGTGTGTGTGTGTGTTTTTATGTGAAGGCGTCATGTGTATCCATGTTTATAGTCTGCCAGTCGCGTCGGTCTCCCACAGGTCAATAATAATGTGTGGGTTACTATTATCCTCAGTGTGTAACATGCTATTGGGTGTCTCCATTGTACTATACATTACAGTAAGTAACACAGACAAACTAGCACAGAAATTATGCTAATGATGACAATAATTATGTTAATTTGACACTACCAGTCCAGTGCAATGATGCTGAGTCTACATGATTATTAATAGGATCACAACATGTTAGATCACAGAAGGGGGTAAAATATGCTTCACATGAATTTTATTTGACACCCAACATTACACTTTTGCTCTTATTATTAAGTATTTTGGACATAAATAGCATTTTAGTTATTCCAGTTAACAAATATATTGAGATGGATAAAGGGAAATTGCAGTTTATTTCAGTGGTCCCGCAAAGTAACAAGATTTTGTTTTTTGAGATCAAATTTGAGGTTAAAAGGATGTTTCTGTCACTAAAGTAACAGGATTTTTTTTTAAAATGTCTGTTCCCGCTGTGGTTTCTCTGAGAGATAACTTTTTTTAAGGTCATCGCATGACTCCCAAGAATGAGAGTGATACCTCAACAAATGTGTTCAGTCATCAACCACATCTGGGTGTGATGCCTCATGAAGACCTGTCAGAAAAACTGTGATCCTGATCAGTGTGAAAAGTGTAGACAAGTATGTAATATTGAACGTCCAGATGGTTTCCAGGCAGAGACAGACGTGCGGTGGCTTGACATTATCTTTAATTCATATCTGCTCAGCCGTTCTTCCCTGCATTGTTAGGGCTTGTCTCTGGGCGCTGGGAAGCGTGCAATACAGTTTAATACAGTGGAACAAACAAACAAAGTTTAGTCAGTGTCACTTTGGCTGGCACTTCAGCTAATTTGTGTGAATAGTGTTGTTTATGATATAGTACAACATGCTGAATGCTTTGTCTTGCAATTGAACATGACTTTTTTGGGGTTTGTTGCCAGCAGCTTGATGGTGATGATGCTCAGAAGCCCAGTATGGTTCACGCCTCACTGCTTCAAAGCAATCGTTAAGCTCTTTTTAATTATATGTCATACACTATTATCGTGGTTGACTTAGTCTCAGATACCTGTTTGTATCTTGTTTAATCAACAAAGTAATGCAAATATAAAATTTGATGTACCTGAATTATAATACTGTACATAGACGTTCTTCTCTCTTTGTGGTGAAGATCCAGTCTACTCCTCTGTGTTATCTATATGCTTCTGACAAAGCTATAAGTGCACTCTTGTGGTAAGATCATGGCAGCTGAAGTTGAGTGACAGGAGAAGAGGAAAAAGTCCAAGCGTTTCATTTAACATGTGAGGTAAGAAGTGCGCTGCAGGTTGTATGTTAAATGAGTCAATAAGGATGTTGTGAGTATGGGATATTCAGACCATTCAGATTTCAGATATTCAGTTACTTCTCCGTGACGTATAGCTACAGTTTCAATGTCAATATTGATCAGATGTTGAGATGATGAACTTTCTCTCCTTAGAGGGTAGTTGGCTTCCAAAATTCAATGCATCTGCTCAGAAGCAACTGACAAATGTATGTTAATGTGTTGGCAGGATTTAAAAAGTGAAATGAGGCAGCCCATCTTTTCAGATCAGTCATGTGTCACGAAGCCAGAGCCTCGGCTCTTTCCTCTCTCCTCCATGGGGCCGGGATGACCTCAATAATTAAGGGACAATTTTGAAATGCATTTCTAATTTTCTACCAGACTGAAAAGCTTTATCATGGAATAGCTGACAAAAACCCTCCCCTTGAATGGGGGTGACTCCTGGGCTTCCACTAAACTGGTCATGAATGCACAAACCATCTGTTTTTCTGGCCGTTTGTCAGTGTGAGCGTGGCGGAGGCAGCTGTCGGAGTGGCCCCGGTTTGAATGATGGAGCACACAACCTTTGTTTCACTCTGCAGTGGCTTTGTGAGCTCTGGCTCTTCTGCTAGTGCTGCCCTGCAATGGAACAAGGCGGGAGATGGTTTCTGTTGTTGCCCCACCAGTCACCAACAAAGCTGCCAGAAAGATGGGAGGAAGAGCGGGAGAGATGGACTTGGAGAGAGTTTGAGGAAATGAAATGAATGAAAAGAAAGCATGAGAACAGAACAGAAAAATGATGGAATGGACAGAAGGGATTGGTGGGGGGAGAGTTAAAGAGGAGAGAAGGTGTATGGCCGGTGAGTGTATTGTGTTGGTGAATGAGGATCTGGGGCATTGTGTGCCGGCCAATCTGTAGCTCAGTGGGTGAGGTTGTCAAGAGCCAGAGCCAAGGATGAGGGCCAGAGGGCCAGGAGAGAGAGAGGTGAGAGCAGCCAGCAGGGCTGAGGGTACAGGAGAGTGGAAGCATGAAAAAACAGTATGAGAGCACGAAGCAGGAAGTGTTATAAAAAGAGAAGATAAATGTGGATTTGGTTCAAATAAGGTTGAGTTCAGAAGGGGGTATGCCTTTATATTCCCCTAATTAAAGACTAGCATTCTTATTTCTGTGTGTGTTCAGCTGTCATCTTCTTCATTAAGGTGATTCCCCCGGACAGCTTTATCCCTTCCACCCTGATAAGATTTACCTTTTTGTTCACAATTGACACTGACTGTTATCCCCTGTGCGGGTCACACTGGCCAGCATGACCTAATTGCATATATTGGCCTGGCTGATGCACTTGACCGGAACAGAGAGGCGGTGATTTTTCTAATGTTCTGTTACCCAGTGTGGGGGAGTAAACATTGGTGTCCTGTATGTGTGTGTGTATGTGTGTGTGTGTGTGTGTGTCTTGTATCACCCGACCAGCATATGTCAGCAATATTGTACTATCAGCATAAAGCTGTTGAGATCGAAGTTGACATCATTTCTAATATTCTACTAAAGTTGTGAAACTTCTGGTCAACACTGATGACAGAGTTAATGACAGAAGACGCCGTAAGGCTTCAAAGGAAATTTTTGGCCAGCTTTTCCAGCTCCTGTGAGGGTTGACAGATGAATGAACTGATGGGGTCTGTTTTTTTGTGCTACAATGCAAAGCTTATTTCACATGATTTAACACTTGGTCACAGCCTCACTGTGTCTGCATGCGTAGAACCTCTCTTTCCTTGCTTTAATAAAGTGGCATTCGTTGTCCTTGGCAATAAATGAACGGCAATGGACATGAAAACCTCTTGGTATGATTTTATGACTTGAATTCCTGCACTGTTAAGCTCTGCGTGTTCTTTTGTAAGCAGATAAAATCAATACAACTTTTGTTTCTCTTATTGCATCACGGTCCAGTGGTGTTGGCTGTGGGCTGGTACAGCTTATGGTGGCTGGCTTAAAGCAGAGTTTAGCAGAAAGCAGTTGTGTTCTCTCACACGGCAGTCTGAGCATGGCGTTTTTCTGTAGCCCCAGGGCAGGCAGGCACCCAGCGCTAGCACTGCCCATGCCCAGCCCCTCCCCATCTGTGTGTCACGAGTCAGATCTTGTTAGGGATGACGGCTCTCTGATGTGGACAAATTGTCACTAAGGGGGGACTGGGAGACTAAGAGACACAGCTTTGGGTATTTTGAGTGTAGAACGTATAGGGGAAATGTGTGTGTTCAGAGGTGGCCTCTGGAAATAGTAGAGGGGCTTCTTTGTGGGTGTGGAGTATCTCTGGGGTTTCATCCAGCTCCTTTGTGGCCTCATGTGCTGCTAACTGTGTGTTTGAAGCAGCCAGGAGATTTAGGTTAGGTAGTTAGCAGCATGGAGTGCAAGACAGTAGGAGAGAAGCCATATGTGAATCCCACATGCCCATGACACCACCCTCATGGGTGTCTCCTTTGCAGAGATGATGTTAGGCAGTGTGCCACTTGCTTTAAAGTGACAAAATGCTCCTTTATTTAATGAGGCACTCCACCAAACAATGTAACCCACCCCCCCTTTTCTCTTTCAAAGTAGATGCTTGAATTGCATCAGGTGCAGATTCTCATTTCAGTTGTGTGGAAGCCTCCAATAGACTGCCAGGCACTCATTCATGATCTCACACTTTTGTCTCTTAACCTTGCAGGCCCACAATAGGCAGTGTGGTGACAGAATGGCCCCTCTTTTAATGGTTAACGGGCCAAGAGAGGCCAAGCATCAACACCGGGCTTTGAGAGTAGGCTGGAGAAGCATATGGAGCTCTAAATAAAATTCAGATCAAGCACAATGATAGCTGAGGTCTGCTTTGTGTTTGGACAGCCTGGTGAAAAAAGGGGGTGGAGTGGAAAGTTAGATCCCCATAATAAGATCGTGAAGCATGAGCAAATGAATCCATGCCTCTGTAATGTGGCATGCTTTTGAGTTTAGAGGAAAATTGCAGCAGCAGTATTATTGTTGGAGACAAACTCTTCAAGCTTTGCCCTTTATTACTCTTCAACGGTTGGCTTCAATGAAGCCTCATCATCCGCCCAGAGTTCTGCTCCTAATCAATGATACTGACAGTTGACAGATTTTCCAGGCTTGCAGTCTTTGTCAGAGGCTGATGACCTGAAAGGGCCTGGGTGGTAGGGCAATGAATAAGATGTTTAAAGCTAATAAATAAAGCCTGCAAAGGCTGCCTGAGTGTTTGTGTGTATGGGTGCGTGTGTGTGTGTGCTGCAGAGGAAGGGGTGTGCGGGGGGGATTTTTCTCTTTTCTTTTTTTCCTCCCTCTTTTTTCACACTTGCAGAATCTCCGGCCTTTGAAGGACTTGTGAAGCCGAAGGCGTCCCGTTGCTCAATCAAACAGATTAAGTCAGTCAGACAAGCAGCGATCTGTCCCATTCAATAAAGTTACTTTTGTCATGCTGGATCTCAGAGGGCCTCATATATGCATAACACTAGGCTTAGACATGTCACTGTTTTATCAGTGTGAGTTGGATTTGTCTACATGTTAGTTTACCGTTTGTTTCTTTCTGTGCTTATATTGTATTATTTTAGAAATATCAT
>JAVQJX010210038.1:0-10536 GCA_036025115.1 Ambassis agassizii
ATTTTTTTTTCAGTATGTATTATAAATTGCATGCACACTTATAGTGGTTGGTATTTGTTATGTTTGTAAGCATGAAACCCAAAAATCTGTGTATAGTATAATTAATACAATTGTTTAACTGGCCAAACTTATGAAATATTTTTATTTTAAACAAATTGCACAAATGCATGCGTGTCTGTATTTACCTGCATGCTAGTGGTGAGCGAGCCGTTCAAAGATAACCTAACCCACCGCGCTAGCTCATGCCCACAGCGTCCACCTCCACCACGTCACCCATTCCACTCGACAAACCCTGACCTCCTCCTCCACCACCTCCTGCCTCCTCCCTCACTGTCCCCATCCCCTAATCCAACACCGTCCCCTCTGGTGATTGGCATTACATCAACATTCTTTCTCTCTCTTTCTTTCTTTTTTTCTTCATCTCTCTCTCTCTCTCTTTCTCCGTTCATCCATCCTCTTACCGAGCAGGCAGTATTAAATCCAGTCGCCGTTCCTCCTATCTTCTAGCCATCACCACCGAGCGCTCCAAGTCATGCGACGAAGGACTCAACACGTTCAGAGATGAAGGGCGAATCTTGTGAGTAGCTGTAGCTGAGATGTCTGTCTGTCTGTTTGTGGATATTGTAAGCATTCTGATAACTTGTGGTGCTGTTGTTTTGGACAGGAGGATACCAAAAAGAGTGAAGAGTTTCTTTACAGATGGGGTGAGTTGTTAGAATTAGTCTGCTTTGTGTTACTAATATGTGCAATTATGCAAACATTACTTAAGTCAAAAAGTCCTCAAACAAAAAACAAATTTACAGATGGTAAACTTGTATTTTTAACAAAAATGAATGAATAAAAACTAATTATTTCATGCAAATGGACCCAAAAAAGGAAAGTGATCTATATAAACGGTGCTTGAGGTTTGCTTTCACTGCCCCATTCACCTTGTAGTCATCAGAGTGCAGCAGCAGTGACATGCAACTCAATAAGTATCAAAATATCTCAGTAGCTTAATTTAACCAAAACGAGCTTTGTGGTCACATCGAGTTAAGTAAAGCTACTGCAGGAAACCACTGACAAAACTTGTATTTTATTTGTGTATATTAATCATTCACACGTCCAGCTAGTAAAACTTTAATAGACATGTTAGAAAGAAATGTGCACGATGTGTTTTGGTGTCGATCCAAACACATTTCTCTGTAGCAAAGTGTGACAGTCTTCACCCCGAGGTCTAATCCATAAACCTCACAGACTCAATTGGCGCCAACTGTGCACGCGGCTGTGGTACATGAGGGCACAAAATGATATAAAAAGGAAGATTAGGACACGGCATTGCGACAAAAGCTTGTACAAACATGTCAGCATTTTAAAAAATGACATTCTTCAAAAGGTCCACATAAGAGCTCTTGGTTTAACTATGATCCATCACCTGATTATGAGGAACACATCTCCATGTTTGTTGGTGTGGAGTTCTGGCATAGAAACACACAAAAAGCTGCCTTCTTGTGTTGTAAATGGGTGAACAGCAGACCCTGTCCTGTAGTGTTTGCCAATGAGTGTGTGTTTGGAAAGGACTAAGAGTTGCAAAATACTGTAATGAAGCAAGAAGAGACGTTTAACAAATCATGACATAATGTTCCACTGGAAAGACTGGAAAAACCCCTTTGGTCTTGACACAAGTGAGGGAAATATTTAAACCTCAGAAAGAGTTATGATAAAATGAAACAGAAACATTATGGGCATCACACAAAATAGAGACAAATGTTTGAACCCATACTTAGTTTTTTTATCCATAATCAGAAATGATGCAGATATTGACACATGATCTGACTGTTTCAGTCTCTGGACAACCTTGGGACAGCGGATGAGGTTCGTTCCAAACGCCACTCCACCTCAGAGCTGGGCAACATCACGTACAGCGACGTGCGGCGGGAAGGATGGCTGCACTTCAAACAAATCCTCACAGAGAAGGGCAAGGTAAGTTTGATCCAGACATGATTAAGCTGCAACGCCGCTTACAGGAATCACTCACCCGCCCCACATCTTTCCTTCACAGAAGGTGGGCAGCGGGATGCGGCCGTGGAAGCGGGTCTTCTCTGTTCTCCGCTCCCATTCCTTGTTCCTCTACAAAGATAAGAGGGAGGCGGTGCTCCGTGGGGCCACTATTGGAGGTTCAGCAGAGGATGAGCAGCCAATCAGCATCCGGGGCTGCCTGGTGGACATTGCGTACAGCGAGACCAAGCGGAAGCACGCCCTGCGGCTGACCACGCAGGACTTCTGCGAGTACCTGCTGCAGGCGGAGGACAGGGAGGACATGCTGGACTGGATAAAGGTCATCAGGGAGAACAGCAAGACAGACAATGAGGTTAGAGGACACCTTTACCTGCCAGATTTTCTGTCCGTGAACAAAAACAAAATGTACACGTGCTTGTTTGTTGCAGGAGCTTGGCTTCTCCAGACAGGCTCTCATCAGTAAGAAGCTGAATGATTACAGAAAACAAAGGTGGGTGGATATTACACAGACGTACTGATCTGATCATGATTTACTTACTTGGCAACTTCAAAGAAGTAGAGGATCTGTGGAAACAAATCAGGACTCACGTCTCTGTCTCCCCCTACAGTCCAACAGCCAGCAAGCCAGACTCGTCTCCCAGAATGCCTCGCATGAAGCCTCCCTTCCTGCTCAATAACAGAGGGGACCCTGCTGGAGCACCACGCTCCCCAAAACCAGACGGCAAAGGTCAGTGTCAGGGAAGGAAAAATCGACCCGGTCTGCAACAGAACACATCATGTGAATTAGAAACATCTTCACTGTCAACATCAGCTATGACTAATGCAGTTTTATATTTGGAAAACGGGGACTGCTATATTTAAAGAAGGGTGTCTTGTTTTCTCAGAAATCATCCTCTTCATGTTTAAATATTCTGCAGGTGGGATTGTTTTGACTCTGTGTACAATCTGTCTCCAGATGAGAGCAGTCCTCCAAAGTCTCCATGGGGAATTAACATCATGAAGAAGACAAAGAAGGCTGGTCCTAAAGCGTTCGGTGTGAGGTTGGAGGAATGTCAGCCTGGTGCAAATAACAAGGTCGGAGTCAATAACGTCAGTCTCGGTTTGAATCTTGCACCATCTGTCTGTCCTTACATTCTGTCCGCCTCTTTTTTTTTTACAGTTCATCCCGTTGATCGTAGAGATCTGCTGTGGTCTGGTGGAGGAGATGGGGCTAGAATACACCGGAATCTACCGAGTCCCAGGGAACAACGCTATGGTGTCACTGCTTCAGGAGCAGCTCAACAAAGGAGTGGACATCAACCCTGCAGAGGAGGTGAGGAAACCCAGCGACACTACAGCCTGAATGATCCACAGTGCGTCATCAGGTGCAGGCGTTGAAGTGTGTTTTCCCTGTTGTCACACAGAAATGGCAGGACCTTAATGTCGTCAGCAGCTTACTCAAATCTTTCTTCAGGAAACTTCCAGAGCCTCTTTTCACCAACGGTTAGTTACAAACATGTTTGGACAAGCTGTCACCGATCACACCACTCCATCTTACCACACCTCAGCTCACTTTTTAACATTCCTAATGTCCTCGCAGACAAGTACAACGACTTTATCGACGCTAATCGGATGGAAAATGCATCAGACAGACTGAAGACCATGAAGAAACTGGTGCGTGTTTGCGTTTATTTGTTTACTTTACTGCTTTGTCAAGGCGCGTGCAGGTTAAACGGGTTTATGTTATGTCTCTCTCATAGATCCGAGATCTCCCAGATCATTATTACCACACACTGAAGTTCCTGGTTACTCACCTGAAGACTGTAGCCGACCACTCAGACAAAAACAGGGTGTGTAAAGTACAGTGTCTTTGTGTCCTTGTGAAGTCCTCAGATGCCATTAATCTTGCGCCTGTGTTCAGATGGAGCCTCGTAACCTGGCTCTGGTGTTTGGGCCCACGCTGGTTCGGACGTCTGAGGACAACATGAAAGACATGGTCACACACATGCCTGACCGCTACAAGATAGTAGAGACACTCGTTCAACATGTGAGACACGCACATACACACAGCACACACACACAGCACACACACACACATGGGATACAGTCCTGCTCATGCTGAATGTCTTTTTGTGTCACTCCTGCAGTGCACCTGGTTTTTCACAGAAGACCTCGACAAGGATGAGAAGGTACGTTTCCACGTTTTTTGTGCAAGAAAACGGACATTAATACTGGCCATTAATAGCCATTAATGCTGTCGCCTTTGTGTCTGTGTCTCCAGACGCCAGTGGACACAGAGGATGTGCAGCCCGCCCCCAACATTGACCACCTACTGTCCAACATCGGCAGGACTGCTCTGCTCGGGGAGGCCTCAGGTAAGCGCACCATCTCTCGCTGATTGAGCCAATAGCATTTAATTGGCTGCTCAAAATGAATGCTGCTTTTCGTTTAAGGAAATAGGAACATTCGAACCAGATTATTTTGTAATTGGCACAGAAGACAAAACTATCTACTGCAGAACCTCCTTGGATTTGTTTTTGCTAAGATTCACTACTTTCCAACAGAACTGGAAAGCAGCACGAGAACTGAAGTCTTACATGTGTTAGAATTTGCGGTGTTTCTGTTTGATAGCGTGCCTGTACTTCTTTCCTTTTTTCTGCTGACCTCTTTTTTTCCCCCTCCACGTTGCTCATCTTTCACTTTCTCTGTACGTTTCTGCATTTCCTTCTCTTTAGCTGAGCCTGTGGAGCAGCCACTGCGGTAGGATGGGAACTCCCCTGGCAATATATGTGTGTATGTGTACAGCAGATACCAGTGCACTGTATCATAAAAGCGTGTGTGTGTGAGTGAGTGTGTCAGTGGTGGTGATGGTTTGTGTCTCCATGGTCTCCATTACCCTCCTTAAAAGTGTCCCTCTCAGTGTCTGACTGAGGTGTTTGTAAAAAAAAAAACCTTCAGTGTTGGCCCCTGTACTGACTAATGAATTAATGGGTGGCTGGATGCTCCCTGCCTGTTAGAGCTGCTGTATCTGACACTGGAGAGTAAACTGTGGTCTGCCACTGAGAGACAACAAGTGCTGTTGTCTGTCAAGCACTGTGCTCCACTCATCCAATGGGCAGTTTCAGCCAGATCATGAGGCTCCTAATCACACTTGTGGCTCTAAAGGGACCCTAGGTGGTGCCATTTCTGATGTACCAATTTAAAGCCTAATAGGCTTAAATGGTAATTTCCTTTCAAGAAAAAAATGTTTTATGCTGTGACCAGCCACCATCTAAAAGCTGGAGAAAAAAAAATCTTATGATGGGAAACGGCTCCACCTAGCTCACCTCACCACCCCCACCGTCCGTCCTGAGGTTTGGACATACTTTTGTTTGAGATAAGATAAGAGCAGCTGTATTGTTGTGTATGCGTTTTGTGTTTCTTTTCACACTCTCAATGATTTCTGCTTCTTTCACTGACTGATGTCATCTGTGTTTTTGGTGATGTCATCGGCGTGTGCTGTGGTTTCCTAATGCTCCTCCAACACCAAACCCTACTTCCCCAAATCATTACCTCCTCATACTCCAGTGTGTAAATCAGTGTCCTCGTCCTATCAGGGTGGGGATGGGGGTGGGGGAAGGTGTCATGCTTGAAGGCGCAGAGGAAGTTTTAGTTCTTTAAAATTCGTCATCATTTTCAGCCAGAAAAAAAAAAAAGGTCAGTAAACTCCAGCTGCACTGCTCGCTACAAACCGAAACCAAGAAGTATGTTGGGAATGTGGCTGATGTAACAGCAGGTGTTTTCCACTCTACACTGGAGAAAAACACCTGCTGTTTCCATAGAAACATCGACTATTAGTGTGTGTAGAGAGCTGTTTCTTGTCATTTACTGAGGATTTTTCCCTTTAAAACTGCCTCTGTGTCCTCCACCATGACTGTTCTGGCCTTTTGTTTACCTCCTCCGTACTGACCCAGTCATGGCTCTATTTCCTTTTTCCCCAGACTCAACCAACAGTGACTCAGCTAAATCAAAGGTAACATCTCCTCACATAAGTACCTCTCAAACTCATACCTCTGAAGAAGACAAAAATACTGATATCTTTCCTTTTTTTAGGGGTCGTGGGGGTCAAAGAAGGACCTCACAGCCAAGGACTTCCTGACTCTGTCCATCATGTCCGCTGTCACGGGCCGCAAACGCAGGAAACGCCACAACCCCCGCGTGGGCAGCAGCACCGACGACGACTCGGAGCACGAGCCAATCAAAGCTGGACATCTAGGGGCAGAGGAGGAAGAGGAGGCAGAGTCGCCCGTAGGAGACGCTGCTCCTCGAGCAGAGGGAGAGGAGGATGACGATGAAGAGGAAGAAGACGAGGAAGAGGAGGATGATGAAGAGGAAGTTGCAGAAAGCGGAGCGAAAGAAGAGGTAGAAGAACAGGTGGTGGCGGTTGTTCCCAGTCGGCCGTGCTGCAAGGAGGAAGAGGAGGCAGGAGGAAAGCAGGCACCCATCTTGTTACACGAGGAGGAGGTGCAGGAGGAGGTGAAGGGGCCCACGTGGCGAGCCCCAGAGGACGCTCGCTCCATTGTCTCCGGTTACTCCACCCTCTCCACATTAGGGCGGAGCTTGGGGTCGGAGGGGAGGGGGGACGATGCCGACGACGAGCACAGTGAGCTGGTGAGTGAGACGGACAATGAGAGCGGCTTCGCCTCGCGCTCCCTCACCCAGGAGAGACCTGATAAACACCCCACGACACCTGTCAACACACAACCGCCAGCAGCACCGCGTAGCTTCCTCTACACACACTACAAACCCCCAGTTCTCTCGCCCATAAACCTTCTCGCCCCACCCACTCCCCTCACACACACACCGGACTCAGCAGAGAGGAGTGAAGAAGGGGCGCGCTCCACCACACCCTCGTCCTCCTCCTTCTCCTCCTCCTCCACCACTCACAAACTACACTCGCGACCTTCTTTCAACTCCCACAAGCTGATCCAGTGTGACACTCTGGCCAGGAAGAAGCTTAAGTCTGAGAAGGCCAAAGCTCGCTCCCTGGACCTGGTCGAGCTGTCTGGGGCTGCAGCTCAGAGTGAAGGGACGGGTTCTGGGTCAGACGGTGCTCCCAGAGCGAGGAGGGAGTCCTCCAGAACCAACCCTTCCTCTGGCAGCAGCCAGGACAGCCTGCGCCTGGCCCGGCCCAAGCCTGCCGTAGCACCTAGCGAGGCCGCCTCCTTCACCCCAACCGGCCCGGGTGGTAAGTCTCTGGCTGAGCAGGTTCGTGCTCGGCTGCTGGGCTCAGCCGACGACCTGCGCAGCGTGGGACTGCGGAAACCGCTGTCACCCGAGACGCGCAGGAAAAGGCGGGCCTGGCGCAGACACACTGTGGTGGCCTCCCCGACTGAGACGTCCGAAAAGAGACCCCCGCTGACTGTTAGTGAGTCCCCTTTGTCTCCTGTCAATCAAAACCAGGTCAAAACACAAGGACTGCCTCGGGATGCAGATGGGATCGAACAGGGACCGTCGATACGGCACGCGTCCACTTCTAGATTTCACCAGTACCTGTGAGCCCCACCAGCTGACCCCATCCACTACGCCAAAGGGACGAGGCTGCTGATCTTGAGCGGGAGCGGCTGACTCCCTGCAGGTCAGTAACAACAGGGCTCTGGGTCTGGTGCTTCACAGTGGTTAGGTTAAAAAACAAAAAACAGGCCAGCTTTTTCTTTTAAATAAGCTCCATTTGCATGGCAAGGGGCATTCCAGTGTTGCCAAAGCTTTTTTTTCCCTATTTGTGTGCTTTTGTAGAAATGATACAGAAACAGGACAGAGACACAAACCGACCTCGAATTCCCATTTGAGTAATTAGCAAACCTCCTTCCTGTCTTCTCTTCCATCCTGTAGCTCACAGATTACTTAGGGTTAATCCCTTCAAGTGTCCAGAGGAGGATGCTGAAGTGCAGCCTCCGCATGGTTCTTGAGAGAATGGTGCTTCTTGTTAAACCTACTTCAGTCAGCCAGAAGAGACAGACTTTAAATTTCCAAATGAAAAACAAAAAAAAAAGAGGGAAAATCTTTCACATCAGTCTTCCTAATCTCTTCCTCGTCTGACCACACACACTGTTACACTCTGAACACAGTCGTCTCTCTCCGCTTGTTAATAAATGTTAATGTGTGTTTGCGCAACAATATTCGTGGTCATGTCCGAGCGTGCAGGTGTTTGTGTTGAACAATTTTGTAACATTTGTATAAAGCCTTGTTAAGTTAACCTTGTAAATATAAATATTATGTTATTTGTTTTTACTTTTTTAGTTCCTTTTTTTAATGGTTTACAAAAAGTGCATACGAGTGCACAGTCGTTTCTTTCAAGATGTTACTTGAAATGTTTCCCTTAATATATTCTTTTTTTTTTGTTTTATATTCAATATATATAAATATTATATATTATATATATTTTGTATTAAAGTTAAAAAACAAATGTTTTATCGTGACTTCACCTCTTGGGTGTACCTGTTCTAAGGAGATAAACCTGACTAAACCTGTTCCTTATTTCCTCATAGATGGCCTTTCTCTGATTCACAGCACTGTGCAGAAAACCTTTATCTCATGAGATACAGTCTTATTAAGTCGTGGCTATACGTTCAGGAACGATCGCATCAACAGCTATGTAATGACTACATGTAGCAAAATGTAATGTGGTAATTGTTAGATGATACTGGAGAGTTTGCAGGCAGCTCACTGCACTGTGAAGGCTGACCTCATCCTTTGTTTTGTTATTCATGTCTGGGATTACTGAGCATTGCCTCCACAGATCTGCTCATATTTACTGAGCTCAACACAAAGTATGTTCCCTCTTGTAACAGAGACGGAGAGGAAGCCTGAACAGGCTGCTAAAATCTGGCATACAAACACATTCACCTAAGTTGTTTGGGATCTTTTTGCCCTCTGGAGGTTCATCTGTCAGCACATTTATTACCTTGGGGTTAATTGGTGAGGAGTTTTCCATAAGGTCAGCTTCTAATAATTCCTCTCTGACTGGGGAAATGGTACACTGGAGGATATAAAACACAACATGAATCTATTGTTTTTCTCTCTTGTCTTTACCGTGGAACCGATCTGCCATCACAAAAATGCCACAGACAGAGACGTTCTGGTTTGTTTGTCACCTGACCAAATAATCCAGTGAAGCAAAATGATGATAATAATAATAATAAAAAACTTTTAGTCTCGTCTTACCTCAAGATTTGTTCTACAAGTGCCTGATTCCTGGAATGTGTTTCTGTTCTGCAGTGCCATGTTCGGTTCTTATCTTTCCGTTTCCTTTTGTTATTTCTCCGTCTCCTCCCTCCTCTCCCTGTGTTTGACGGTATATAACCAAGGCACTGACCCAAAGATGTGTATATTAAAGCGGTCTAACAGAAAGAAAAGCACATTTTAAAGCCAAGGACCCATCTATGCACTCTCTTTACCTACAGCAGAGGCATTAACAGCTATTACTGTTTTGCTGCTAAGAGGGAAAATGCATCGTATTCTCTCAGCTGCTTTTCCTTAAAATACTGAGGTCATCTCCCTTTGCCTAGTAATCCACAGTGTGTGAATATGGTACACCTAACAAGCCCTACCCTAAAAACCCACATTAGGTCATGCCAGACAACATCCAATTTCCTAAAGATGAAAACAAACAGCCCATAACTTCATCCAAAAGGAAACCTGTGCAGGTGATGTCTGAAATGTGATTTTACCTAATGTCTCAATGTTGTATTTTAAAATCTTTTTTGTACATACTATCAAAATATGTAACATATTGTATTGTGTAAATTTGGAATTGCTTTCGAGTATAACTAATAAGACAAATGACTGGACTAAAAAAAAAAAGTTGTCCGCCTGAAATCATTTCCCCTCATGGCTGTGTGCTTTAAAGCAAGGTTATATGATGTAAATAAACAGAACTATGTTTAAAACAAACTCTTGCATGTGTTTCCTTTGGAAATTGCTGGGTTCACTTTGCACAGAGATGTATCTTCTCCCCCTTTAATGCAGGCAACTTAAAATAGGAACTGAATGGTGCCCTCTAGAGGCTGCAGCTGAATAAGGCCCTCTAGCACAGATTGCCTGTATACACTTAGAAAACTTAATGCTCTGTTTCTTATACGGTTCCTTTGTATATTTTATATCTGTGAAAATTTGTGTAAATCCACCAAAAAGTTTCAGAAACTGAACAGTTTGCACAAAATGATTTTCTTTTACACGTCAAAAGAGGATCTGTCATCTTCTTAATGACCTTAATGGATTTAACAGTCTTCATAAAGAGCATCTCCTCTACATATCCCCTCCCCCTCTGCTGTGTGTTCTCCCCATTCACATGTCATTTGGCCCATTTCAGGATCCTTCTAAGAAAAGCTTGTGACGATTTGTAATCTGACAAAACCACGGATAGTATGCTGCAGCTTTTATTAAGTTTCCTCTTTTTGGAGCAGGTTTTTAAGACACGTGACAGTTTGAATTAGAATTTTATTTGAACTAATGTTAACACACAACTGTTAAAATGTTCACTCTTGGGAGTTTATTTCTGCAAAACAAGTCTTTTTTTTT
>JAVQJX010210048.1:0-25245 GCA_036025115.1 Ambassis agassizii
CAGTCATTTTTGCATATTGTGTGTGAAAGCAGCCATCAAAAACATTGTAGGACATCATGGTTCTTTTGGCATCTCACATACTTTTTTTGTCACCCCAAACAGTACATAAATGACAATAAAATTCACGTGGCTCTAAATAGCTTCACTACATTGCAGTGCACTGGAGACACCTGACAGTGTCACTGTATCCTCCTCAGCATCATTTTGTTTGTGACAGTACCTGCTTAATAATGTGTGTGCATGAAAACACAACAAAAAAAAAAACAGAAACATTATCTGTCAACATTACCTTGTGCTTGCACGGAGAACCTGAGAGAGCAGGTGCAGCAGAGCAGAGTCCAAAGAATCAGGACTCTCCTAAAGAGAAAAAATATAACAGATTACAAGGTAACCTTTTATGCAGTTTGAGCCAGAGATAAACATGCTAAACACTCCTACGTCCACCTACCACAGCGCAGACCTGCTGCAGCATCTGCTTTGCTAAAAGAGTCTAACATCTGTTTCCACACAACGCAGCTTTGTCTTATCTCTTGGTCTGAGCAGATAAGCTGAGCGGGGCTGTAGGTGAGTGCTCTTACAAGGCCAACGCTGACAAGAAAGCACTGCCTTACGGCCTCACATGACAACAGTGGCCTTTATTCTCACACACTTTTCTAGTGACATTTATACTTCAAGACAAGTGATGACAGATGATGTGATTTCTCACACACAGAGCTGGTATCGCTAATTATCTCAGATGAGTGTCAACTATCACAGGATGTTTGCACTTCACAGCAGATAAAACCGGACGCCTGCTGAACAAGTGTGGCTCTTAGTGGCGCACGTTCATGTGACATAATGAAAGCAGCAACAGGAAATCTTGTGGTTTTCCAGAAAGCCACAGAGAAAAACCACTGGTCAACCACTGCCTTAAAGAGTTTTTTCCTCCTCTCTGACATTAGTACAGCACAAACAGAGACAGAGAGGAGGAGGGGGAGTGACTGTGTGTGTGTGTGTGTGTGTGTGTGTGTGTGTGTGTGTGTGTGTGTGTCCAGCAAGAATATATGATGCAACATTTTGACTTTTTATATCCCCTCCCATTGGGACAGCAGGCCAACCAGCTGAGTGAGACACAGGGAGGAGAGAAAAATAGGAGGAGGAGGAGATTGTCTCCTCCTCTCATACATCTAACCTCAAATCAGTCCCAGACCATTTGGCAGCTCATTCTGATACAGGCTGCAAAAGACACAACTTCTAGAACAGTACAGCAGACTACAATGACTTGCAGTGAACTCAGTGAAATGGTTACCATACGCTTATCTGCAGCCTTCCCACCTGTTCCAATTTATAACTGAATGATATATTAAAGGGAAAAACTCTTAAACATCACTACTTACACAAGCACTACTGGCAAAACTACTACACAGTGATTTAGACAAGCGCATGAAAACGAGACTTTGAAGCGGGCTTTTAAAATGTATCAACTCACCCCCCGACTCCAGAGCTTTTGAGTTTGGAGTACGGGGCATTTTCTGGCTCCATAGCGGTTACTTCATTCTTTTTGGAAGTTGTTACTACAGTCCAGAGGAGGCAGATAAACTTTTTCCATCCCAGGTGTTCCTTGAATTTTACGCGAGACTACAAATGTATTAAAATAAAACAATACGGGATTAATAAGCAGTGAAAATGCTGCTGTGTCATTGTCCTCTTCTCCTCCAAGTCTCCTTTCAGAAGATGACACTAAGATTAAAAATAAGAAGAAAGAGACGCTCCGCAGAGCTCCACCTGTGCGCTTCCTATATTGTTCCCCCAGTCTTCCCCTCGCGCGTAAAAAGAGCAGATCCAAGCTTTCCAAAGATGGAACCGTTGCAGGATGAGATGACGAGCGCAGTTGTGTGTGCAGCCTATGTGGTGTGTGTGTGTGTGTGTGTGTGTGTGTGTGTGTGTGTGTGTGAGTGTGTGTCGATTTTCCAAAATGAAAGTTTATTGTGGACTGAGGGAAATCTTGAGAACCGGGAAGAGAGAGGGGGGGGACACCTCCCTCTGTCGCCCTCAGCTGACATCCAGGGAAACTCATTTTCAGCTGAAGGTGTGTCCTTCTCAGAGAGCAGGACCCTCTCAGATTGCACGGGTAACATGATGATTATGCAGTGCGAGGTCAGTAGGTTTTCATGCGATTGTTCTGATGTTTTAGTTTGATGATTTAGAAGCATTTACAGCAAAGACTGTAAAAGCCAAAAGCTTCCAAACCTGCAGAAAAACGTTCAGCTTTTTGTTTCATTTTGACAGTTTCTTATTAAAAGGTTGACTTCCCTTAAAGTGGAATTACAAGGACACAGTGGGAGGCGCTGAATCTCATCAGACCGGGAAGACAAAATGGTGAGAGAAAATTTTTTTTGCTATTGACCCACAGATTTCTGAGGAGTGCTTTTGAACTCCAGTTTGGCTAGTTAACATCTTGGCCACCTAAACTCTGCGTCAGTCCAAATACAGGCAAAGAGATGGAACACCTACATGACAATCAAAATAGTGTCACCCTTATTTAGGCATTTGAGCCCCCAGGGATAAGCAACAAAGTCTCTATTGAAAACTGCAGTTCCCCCTTTGACCTCTTGGGGCTGTGGGTCAATTTCTGTAGCACACCGAGTTTAGGAGACTCCTGCATGTGATGCCACAAATGGTTTGACTATAGCTATGTTGCTATGGCTGTCGGGTTGATCCACTGAGCAGTTCCCCACCTCCTCAACACCACCACCAACTTTATTCCCCCACCTCTTCTCCTTTTCTCTCCTCTCTTCTCATTAGGCCGAACCATATTCTTAATACATTATATTATGTTCCTAACTATGAGTCCAGCCTTTCTCGTAGTTTTTCCTTGCCACTGTCAGGTTTCTGTAAAGCACCTACAATACAATACAAGAGAGAATTTTGATTGTAAGAGCTTCTGTATAAATAAAGCTGATACTGAATTGACTCGCCTTTGGAGCCAGATGTGGCCACTGGGGGAACTGCAGTTTTTGGCTCAGCTCTGGAGCCGGTTGTACAGTTGAACTGGCCATTTGTTGCAATTTTGATTTAGAGGCCAATCCAACATACTGCATCTTCTTCCTTCTTCACATGCACACATAGAAACAAATTACATTTTCCCTCATACAGTCATTAGTAAAGGAGGAGCTGTGTGACTAAACAACTTTTTTTCAAGATTACTGTTAACCAACTGATATATTCATGTTTAAGCCTTTCTTCTGTGAATAAGTGGACACTACTGCAGCTCAAAATGTGGGATCTCTTGGACTGTTTTCATGGATCTGTGTAATCCCTTCACATAAATTTGTTCTTTCGGACATGTATTTGATTTCTGTTGAGGAAGGCGGCTGAACTTTCACAGTGTAATCTGTTTGACAGTTGAAAATTTGCAGTATAAACACCCCTACTGTTTGCACTTGACAACTACTCTGTCTGTGTCAAGTTCCATCAAACTACAGCAAACATGATGGACCTATTTTGGCTGCAACAAATGACCAATTCATTTAATCAAGTGAAATTTAAACCGGCTTTTTGTGACAGCCTTTCTTCACCTCCTGCTTCACTTCCGTTCTCACCAGTGTAGCAGGGATCTGTGTTGCACTATGTGTGTGTGTGTGTGTGTGTGTGTGTGTGCGCGCGCGCTCGCTGTCGTGTGCTGTGAAATTCCTCTGCCAAAGAAAGTCCTCATTGACCCGCCTTCAACAAACACGCTATGACAGTGTCCAGGGGAGACCCAACAGAGCACCAATTCAGCCGCCTGCAACTGGATCCCTCCTCCTCACACAGAGCCCCCTCACAGTTCGTCCTCTCAAGGCCAGGAAGGAAGAGAGCTCAGCACCTTGAAAGAGCACTTCCCATGTACCTGTCTGAGCAACGGCGGATGTGAGCTTTTGTTACCCGCGAGTTTCAGCTCACACACAAGAAGGGCTATGTCCTCAAGGAGAGCCCTGAAGAAGATCTCCGATCTGGCGTGTAAAGTTTCATGAGGTTTGTAATGATTATTGCAGCAACCTATGGAAGTGCTTCTCAATCTGCAGCACAGGGACTGCCAAGTGCTCTTGAAACCATGCTGACGGAAACACAGTTTTGCTTTTCTGTCTAGATTTAGATGAGATGGAAAAGCAGCTGGTTGGCTTAGCTGATTACCCAGTAGCAGATCCAAAGGTGACAAATCGGTTTTATTTTTTTATTTAAGTTTTAGTTTGCTGTTTGCTGTTTTTACAGTTAAGCCTTTGTGTGAATAAACATTTGATTTATTGTGTGATTTTTAGACTTCTTCTTGTGCTATGCTAACCTGACATGGAGTCTGTCCTTTCATCTAAGGGAGGATTCAACTCCTTTCTTAGTAGTTTTTGTTGTTATATGTATAAATCGACAGAAACTATAGGTGTTTTTTGACAGCAGGAACCACCAATCCATTGCAGGATGTTCAGTGTAAGACTGTAACTAATACTCATACAATGTTAGTGAATGGGTACAAGGCTCAGACAGACACACAGACACATATGTACTCACATGTACAGAAATTAAAATACGAGTTTAACTCAATTCTGCTTCAAGTCTTTGCCTCTTGGTACCAACTCACAGCATGAGCTCCCTTCTTCCACATTGTCCAGCTGTTTGCCCGTATTTGGAGTTTAGGTAGACTGCGGCACCACTAACATGGCAACCATCAGACCATTTCACACTACAAATATCTTTTCAGAAACCGTAAGCTTCATCCAAAGATGAATGCTGTCCATAGTTTACAGCAGCAGATCGTGTAATATAGCAGTGAAAAAAACCTGTCATTCCCTTCAACATCACGTCCATTTGCTTGTATTGTAAAGGTACCGACTAAAGGCTTCCGATTTTCTTCTTTTTTTTCAGAATAAATTGCCGTAATTTTCTTGGTCAATTGGTGTGCACAAAATGTAGAAAATGGCTGCTGATTTGGTGACAATGCAGTAGGTGGTCAATCATAGCTTTCCTATGAAATGTGGGCTGTAAAATGTTATGTAATTGTTATGTAAAGTCTCCCTGGGACACATTGGTGGGGGGACATGTGGTCAGATACATGCTGGTGGTCCTTTACATATTTTCAGTGTGAGCCTTTTGGAATTGTGAGCAAGAGGGCTGCAGTTTTATCACTGATTTCCTACCTGACAGCAGTTTAACAGGAGTCTCCTTCCAGTCAAAGCAAAGCCTTTTCTTCCATTCTTCAGCTCAAGCCAACAGCTTTTTTCATGGAAACCACAAAGGAGTTCTAAATTAAACACACTTTTTTTTTTTTTTGCCTGAAGGCAAGTTTTTCTATTAGTTTTTTTTATGAGTTGATTTTTCTTCCACTCATCACGCATGACTGCCATCCTAGACCCCATCTATAACCATTGTCAGGTGTGGATAGGTGCTGTAACTGTCTTCACTGCAGATGTCAGCTGTATGCCCTGACAAATGACAATACAATTTCCCTGTGGGTATTAATAAAGTTCTTCAGATTCTGATTCTGATTAGGAGTTCAGTGTCTGCAGGAAATTGCAGACGCACAGTGTCAGTGTAGCATCTCTACATGAATCATTTCACATTATCTATGAGCAACATACAGTCCATGAATTATGCTGATGTATTATACTGAATGTGGTTGTAAGTGTTAAGAGTAACACTGGAACCCCCAAGCGGAGGAGGATTGTGAACATTTCTGGTTAATCTCTTCTATTTTTATGACAAGCATCGAAATATGAACTTCCTTTCATGTCATGCGCGGGTGATGGAAACTCTTGTCTGATAAACACAGACTCTTGTGTTGTACTCCCATGTCTTGGGGAATTGGGGCCAGCTGAAAGCAGCAACCTCTGTGCAGCCACAGCTGGATCCAATAAGAGCACGGCCTGGTGCTCTGTTTACCCATTCCATACATTACAACAGGAAATTTAGAGTAAAGAGTGATATAATAGCATCTTTCTTCTTCTAATACCCTCAGGATGAAACAGTGAAGATTCTAATTAGGGAGTGTTTTGAAAGTTACAACAGCTACATAACTCTGACTTAAAAAAAGTCATTTCAGTATGTCAACTTTTGAGGTTTTCTTTTTACAGTTCAAACATTTATAAAGAGATAGTAAGAGATAATAAAGAGA
Organism: Ambassis agassizii; assembly: GCA_036025115.1. Lineage (NCBI taxonomy): Eukaryota > Metazoa > Chordata > Actinopteri > Ambassidae > Ambassis > Ambassis agassizii. Next base: position 6,122 of record JAVQJX010210048.1, read on the forward strand.
AGCCATTTAAGAAAGGTGACAAAAGCTTCATCTTTTTATTAAGAGAACACTCCCTGACCAAAAGAATCCAAAAACTGCAATACTTCAAATGGCCATTAGAGGGCTGGCTCAACAGTCAGTCCCAACATTTACAGTTTTTTTTGTCTAATAATAATTTTTGTCTTATAATTACTTGTTCAGAGTTGGATTTTTTACATAAATTAAGGTTTAAAAAATAGCTGCTTGACTGCAGCCTCCAGAATAGAACCTTGGTATAAAGTCCAGTCCAAATCTTTCAAACTGACAGACATGTGTAATTCTCTGCCATTCATAGGAGCATTTTAACTGTGGGGAAAGACTCACTTTTGAAGCCAGGTAATGTGAAAAATGTAAAAATGAAAATATATAAAGATTGAAAAATAAAGGACCCAGGATGAATAGAACCTTAGTATGAAGCAGACTTTAGGTTTTAGGTTTTAGGTCATTGTTTGGTTAGGTTTAGGAAAAGGTGCTGCACGTCCACACACTTGTTCACATAATGACAGGATGATAAATATCTATGAAAAGACAAACAAATTTTGACTGCTACTGTTGAGAATGGGCTGCTTTTAATGGAATGATTTTACATGTTAAGAAGCATTAACCTCAGATAAAAAAAAAAGTACATTAATTGCTTATCTGCTTGATTTGGTGCAACTTCTCCAGAGCAAATGAAGCACATGAAAAGCTTTCACGGAACAAATGAGCTTTTCAGCTCCAATCAAAGTTTCACAAGGGCTCTAATAACAAGTGATTAAATATCAGGGGTGTTTAACCTTTGTATGAATGGCAGGTCTGCACAAGAGCTGATTGCCAGCATGTTTCAGGGTCAAGTCGCATGTTAAGTAAATTCAATTATATGTTTTCCTTGTGGCCACAGGATTATTCTGACCTTCAGTCATCATGTTGCAGTACATTTCCTGCATCAGGCGTCTTTAAAACTTATTTACAAAGCATCATAAGTCAAAGCACAGAGCACAATATTACAGTGATGTGGTGAGCCAAAATTTTGCTCCTCAATAAAACAGTCATTATAATTTGAAAAAGCAAAAGTGCTCAAACACAAAGTCTGGAGGCCGCATTAGATGTGGTAATTATTGCCAATTCCTGATCCCGCGGAGCTACAGAAAGACAGGCGCTGCTGCCAAGTCAGAGGCATTGTTGTGGTGACATTTGAGCGGAGGATCAAACCGCTGATGAATAATCCATATTGAAAAGCTGCTCTTTCTGCCAAATGTCAAACAGCAGCAGGAGCCATTGTTCAAGGAGCGGACTGTGAAACTTTTCATTCAACATCATATTAATGCCATGTCACACAGTGTTTGGCAATGCAATGAAATGTGAGGACAGTTAAAGGACAGCGTTACATGTTTTATTTCCACTTTTTAGAGTGATGAGATTAGTTTTTTTGAATCATCATTTTCTCTGCAGCATCTTAGTCTATAAATTGCACGTCTATTTGGATGATAAAACAGAATCTGTTATGGATGGGCCCCTGCTAAGAGATCTAACTTTAAACCCTGCCTCTCATCTTCAGCCAGGCTTTTCTGCATTCATCCTCAGCTGCGCCTCGTGCTGTAAGCATATGAGCCAACATCAACTTCCTGCTCCCCTCTGACTGTTTACTGCAACAGCTGAGAGGAGAGTTTTTCTCTGAGCACTGGAACTTTGCTGATTTGCTTTTAATGATCATAAACTGGCAAACACAGTTTTTTCCCCCAACTAATTATCCCAACTGAATGCCAGAAAGTATTTCAGGGCTTGTCTCCATTCCACATGAAAAATTAAAATTAACAACAAACTGCTTCAAATTGGTCAACAAATTAGTGTCTGATGGAACAGAGGATTTGGTTTTCTGACAGGTCTGCAACCCCCGAGCAGACAAACACAGACACACTCACACACGTCTTACACTGTCTCCGTTTTTAACAGCTCAGAAATGGCAAAGAGAGCCAGGAAGATGACCCTCTTCCCTTCTGCTCCCCCGTCTTAGAAGGCAGGTCACTGTCACTAACCAAAACCAGCAAACCCAAAAGTTTGACGTGAAGTGTGCTGACAGTGAGATGGCCTTTATTTCCTGAGATTTTGCTGAAAATGCAGTGAGAACAGGAGGATTGCTCCAAACCAGAAGTCAACAGTGGAGCAGTGGTTAAAGTCTGCTATCATCACCCAATATGACACCCTAAGATTCCCTCTGGACTTCTTTCTACATTCAATTCAGTACGTTTAACAAGAGTCTATATCCTGATATCCATTCATTTGCTCCATGACCTTTGTGTTTATCAAAGACAGATGGATGACACAGCTGTGCTTTATTTTGAGGCTGTATCTTGCTTGCAGGTACTGCTATGTTGGAACATCAGTGATCTTGGAACTGGAATCTGCACATTGAGTATAAGAGCCAAGTCATGGTCACTGTTCCACCCGTGCGCCCATCCACATTGAGTCATATATATCCACATATGTCCAGCTATCAAAGAGTATTTTTTTGGTCTTAATTGGATCTACATCCTTTCCATTACATGTGGAAGAGGCAGGTTTTTATGATCTATACTGTGGCCGCCATAAAGGGGATATCTAGATTAGAGTTGTCATGTCGCCCATCTTTATATACAGTCTATGGTGTATATGCTCAGTCTACAAGTCCATTTAATATTTAGCTACATGTCAGACACCTGTAGACACCCAAGTAAGTGATAAAAAAAAACATCTGACCTGTTCTGGTAACCTAAAGAAAGTCTGAATCACTGCTCACTTTTTCCTTTCTTCAAAGCACAGAGTATATCAGTTTTATCTGTGCTACCGTAAGTTAGCCTTTGGTTTCAATAAGCTCATCTTTTAGCAGTGTTCTTATCAGCAAAACACTGACAAACGATGTCTTTAATTTGACCCAGGACTGCACAGCAGCACTACAAAGGCCAAAATATACAGTAATACACAAACGCCTGAAAGGGGAAACTGTTCTGTAAATTCCTGACAGATTGAGCCTCTGTGATTGAAGGCTGTGTAACTGAAAGAAGCTTGTAACTCTGCAGGATTTCTTATAGGCCAAATACATTAGCGGGCGTACAATGGGGGTCAGTGATCTGAGTTTCACTTGTAACAGAGAAGCACAAAGTCCTGTGAATTACAGTGCAGCTCTTGTTTGGCAGCTTATACTGGCATGATGGTGTACCACTTAGATCTGTGCCTGATCTCCTACAAATGTTTAAAATAAAAAAAAGTGCTGATAACAAAATTGCAAAAGTAGACATCTTTATTTAGCTACAACTGAAGAATCTGTTTAAAATGTACAAACAGAAGCTTATTCAGTCTGATAACTTGTGCAGATGTAATCTTCAGGAGCGGCAGTCTCATCCATCTGTCATCCTCCTGGGGGTGGAGTGGAGCGTCTTTATCAGGGTTCCACAGAAAGGAATTTTTGCAAAGACAGCAGATGAAATATGGACGGGTTGGTTTCAGCAGAATCACTAGTGGCAGCGCTGAGAGGAGGAGATAATTACCACTTTGACAAGCTTTGATCACAGGTACAGTTATTCTCAGAATGTCTGTGTTGATAGAACAATGAAATTCAGATGAATTTGCCCCGGTTTTTGCTCTTTTTTTCACCTTCTCCTATCACACTTTGAATAGAAGCAGTGTCTTCAGACAAGAATCACAAAATGAGAGTGGTTGACGTGGCATGGCTTAGCTGTCCATAACTCTCTTTTGAATTGTAACAAAGGTGATGTGTTGACGGCTACTGAGGGGAATATGCCGTGGGTAAGTCATCCTCTTGTAAATACAGTGGGTGGAATGAATCATTTTTTTGTTTGTGCAAGAGGCACTAAACTATTCGATAAAACACAGAGCGAGTTAACAAAGTAGGTGTAGAGTCATAAGAGGTGGTGGGAAGAAGGAGAAAAAAATATCAAGGTGAAGAAGTAACCTCACCACACAGGAGAAAGGCTCCGTTCATTGATATCTCTTTGAAAATGCATCCAGACCGCAGCGCAGCCACAAAGCAAACATGCCTCCTACACTACCTGGGCTAAACAGAGATGCAGCATTTGTTAGCAGGGCCACCCAGTTATAGGAAGGAAGAGATGTGTGTGTGATAGTCAAACAAGTCAAATGAGTCAGGTTTTTCCTCTCTGACCTCAGAATGTAAACACTTTCTTGTGGTTAGCCTGTTTGTTCTTCCGCTCCTCTGCAGGATTCATTTATGTTTCACCTCTTCCTGTATTCTGCTCATTAATCCTGCGCTGATGTTGTTCTCCTGAAGGCTCAGGTGCGTCAGTGGAACCTGCGTCCTGCAAAGTAACGCCGCCATGATATCATTTCCTCCCACGTCGCTGATGCCGTTCCCATCCAGATCCACTTGCCGCAGACTCATGTTCTCTCTCAGCATGTCGGCCAGCAGCCTGACCCCGGGGTCACCCAGGTTATTCTCATCCAGGATGATCTGAGTCAGCGAGCTGTTGCCTTTCAGGCTGTCGAAAAGTTCCTTCCATGCCGCCAGATCGGCTCCACTGGTCTGTGCCAGTCCTAAGTACTGAAGATACGAGTGGGATCTCATGTACGATGCTAACACCCTAACCCCATCGCTACCCAGGCCATTTCCACCGACATCCAGCTCCAGAAGTGCAAACACCTTGAAAGAGCTCCAATCAGCAGGAAGCTGCAGCAGCAGGTTCTGCTCCGATGGGAAAAGCATGGCCTGCTGGATGGCAGCAGCAGCTCTTGCTGTTTGCTCCTGCAGTTCAGCTATTCCATTCAGAAGTGTCAGCACTCCATGGTCACGCAGTTTGTTTCCAAACAAGCTGTGGGGGGGGGGAGGAGAAAAAAGTGGTAAGTATGGAGATTATTAGCAGGCCTATGTGAAATGCTCACATCAAACATGTAGTCATAAATGTTATTTCTATACAGTATATTCTCAGTTATGTATGAGATGTGAGATGAGTGTATTTTATATACACATTGAGGGAGTGAAACAATAATTTAATGAATGTTTAATCAATGTTTACCAATGTGTAGTGAATAAGGACTTCTTTCAACCTAACCCGTTTTCAGTGGGTTCACTACCTTCACTTTCAGGCTCTTCTGTCTTAGACATTATAAGTTCCAGCTACAGTTTGTTGTCTGTTTATAACAAGCTGGCAGGAGTTTTTTCATTTTCTTATTTTGATCCACAACAATGGGTCTGTTAGGCATAACAGCAGGTTGTTCTTTAACAATAACTGAACTATCTGATCAGAATGGAGACAACGGCCTGTTGCCTGCTGAGAACATGTGTAAACTAACCATCTGCTGTTTGTATATTTAGCCTGCAGCCATGACACTGGTGTCAATCTTGTGTTTACTTCCCAAAATATTCTTCACACACAGTTGCCTTCTTTGTGTCTCAAAGCAGTCATTGACAGAGAGATGTGCTGCTGGATTTTTGTGGAGATATGGGAAATAATTCAGAGGTAAGGTCCTAGAGCTCGTTCTCTGGTCACACAAAACACAAGACATGGATTCAGGTTGATTTTAGACCATCCTGTTTCTTTTTCTGCATGTTATTCTGTGGTTTTATGCAGGACTTACTGTAAACCTTTGACCTGAGGCTTCATCCTCAGAACGTCCAGCAGGATGTGAGCACCATAAGGGCCGATGAGGTTGAGGTTGAGATTGAGCAGCGTGACCTCAGACGGGCTGTTCTTTAGGGCCCCCGCCAGACACAACAGCATATCATCCGTGAGGTCCGTGTTTCTCAGGATCAGCTGCTCCACCTCATCGGACGTGCTCAACACCGTCATCATGGCATCAAGCTGCAGAAAAGTTCAACATTTTCATATCCGAACTGTTGAAAATTATTGCTATCTAAGGTTTATCTGCAAGGATGTAGAAAGATTTCATAAGACCAACATCAATATATTTGAGCCATGAAATGTGTTTACTATTTTATATCTAATGTTTTTTTTCCTATTTTATAATCCTGGTGGGAAATTGGATCCATCACAAGGCCTGAAAATGAATGATACAAACATAAATATCTCATCTAACTTCTAGTTCACCTCAATCTCCAGACAGCCAGTTTCCATGAAATACAGAAATCACATTTTATATCACCGACTGAATGTTTTGTCCTTCATACAGAAATACATTTTGCATTCTAACCCTGAGAGAAGCGAACATTATGCGTGAGAGAGAGAGAGAGAGAGAGAGCACAGAAACATTAAGAGTGAGTTTTTGGAAAGAGATGTGAGCGAGACAGGTGCAGGAGGTTTTCTAAACACAAGCAGACGAGATGAGAGTCCAGAGAGACATATGGTCTGGCTGTCGGCCATGTCCACTGTGCCACTTTGCTGGACCTTGAGGAATTTTTCAGTGAGCTAAAGAAGCTTTTTCATCATGATCGGGATGACCGAGCCAAACGCCTGCATGCCCCAGATAAAACTCATTGACCATTTGTTTCAACTGTTTGTGAATAACCTCACAAATAATGGTCATTTAGAGTGTAACTAATGTCACATGCATAAGATTAATTGTCAGATGTACATGAAGCCTCTTTATATCAGACAACATACGACCTTTGAGGTTTAGCATGAATGATGTCTGACATTTGCAACTAAAATTTTGTCCTTTTAATAAGACAAATTCTAATATTTCCTGTGCCTTTGGGAAATCAATATTAAGCACAGATGGTGAGAAACAAATTATTATGTGCAGACAAGTATTATATTTAAATTTTGGGCATAAGTTATCATCTAAATCCTCATTATATGTTCAAAAGATACAATAATTTGTCAGTGACTTTTGGGATATTTTCCAGTGGTTTGATTAATCATAGACAATCAATCGATAAAGCAAACAATCATCACTTATAGATCTAGTATTAACTCCAGTAAGTCCACCTTACAAATCACATGTTTACTTTTGGTCTCATTGTGCAGCTCTGCAGGCCACATGAAGAATCTTTGTGCTTTTGACCCATTATGATATAATGGCAAAAAGAGTTTCTGGCAAAAACTCTGATTCACCACAGTAATTTGTGTTGTGCACACACCTGTGCCTGCAGGTCTTGCTCTTGAACAGGCTCTTCTTTGCCAGCGTTCTGGCTGGCCGTGTCCTCCTCTTCCTCTGGCTCTCCATCAGGCTGCTGGACACTGTCGCTCTCCGCACTCAGCTCCACATCTGAGCCCTGAGCTTTGGGGCACGATGACAGTCTCTTTTGAAGGCGGCACCTCTCCAGGACTTGGCATTTGGTGAGAAAATAAAACAACTCATGTGCAATAAAACTGTCTCTCCTCAAGCCAACTGCATCCAATGATACCTGCTGTTCATTTGAGAATATAAATAATGAAATTTCTGTTTTAGCACATATGCAGAAGTGTGTGTGTGTGTCTGGATAATGTCTCCCCCCCACACGTCATCAATCTTTCCCTCCAGCACACAATGCCTCATTTTGTTGTAAATTCTACCTCTTTCTGCTGAAGTGTATCATGTAAATTTGTAACTACTCCCCTGGGAGATTCCCGTTGGTTCCTACTGTGCTGCGGTTTCTTTACTCACTGTTTGCCTTGAACCACTGGTGTTTGTTTGGGCTCTGCTTGAGCGCAGTACTCATTTCCACACATTCTTCATAGAAGTCCTTCAGCCTTTCCCCATCCCTGTTTTTCCCATCTGATCCCAGGTCTTTCTGTTTCTCTCTGTTCTGCTTAGTCAGTGCTTCCTCATCCTGCAATGAATCTTTAAAAAAGAAATACACTTTTGTTTTTCCCCCCCTCCACCAAAAGAATATTAAATGGAAATACCACAAGCAGATGTCTCTGAAGGTCATCTGTACCAAGACACTTTTTCCATCCTCTCTTACAGGAATGAAAAATGAGTCAAACAGGACTCACCGAGGACTGTGATCGTCTTGTTTGATGGCGGCTGCTCTGCTGTGACACTGCTGGTGGTTTTCTGCTCATGTCTTGCAGATGACGGCTGCTCTTCAAACTTCTCCGTTACTGCTGACCTTTCTGAGGCCTTGCCGTCTTGTCCTTCTGCCCCCAGCTTATTTCCAGCTGTCTTCCCTTTGCTCTCTTTCTGATTAGTTTGACCCTTTCGTCGTTTCTTCTTGTCCGAGGTCTCTTTAATCCCGGCTACGGCGAGGTCTTCGCTGTCTGGGGATCCCCCGCCGCCTTCCTTGATGTGTTTTCTTGTCCTCCTCTCTGATTTCTTTGCGGGTTTGGCGGGGATGAAAAGAGGAGATGACGGACATGACTCGATGTTGGCTGCTTTGTAGACAAAGTGAGAGAAAATTAAAAAAAGGCTTTGTTAGACATTGTGTCTTTAAACTAGTCCACAGAAATCAAGGACTGGGCCTAATGTCAGAAAATGTTGATGAATAAGCTTTAGGAAGTGATGGAAAACTGAAACCCTCATATCCAGGCGTTGTACCGTTGCCAGTGTTCTGCTCTGAAGGGAGAAATAAGTTCTCCTTTGTGCTGTTGTTCAGCTGCTGGCAGGAGCTGTATTTGTTTCGGAGACTTGTACATCTGAAAAAGATGAAGAATGTTCTTTCATTCTCTTTTCCTCCACCGTGTAACTAGCATCACCCCCTCCCTAACGTGCATCATTTTCCCTTATCTGTCAAGCTACTACACAAGATATCTGAATGTCTAATTTTCTGTCAATGTTACGCTGACTCTGACCTGTAACAGGGTATACCACCAGCCAGCCAAGTCAGTCTGAAGCAGCTCTTTCTGCCCTGCTGGAAGCCTGGAGAGTAGCGGTACTCACAGCAGGAGCTGAGCCGGGCCACCATAATGCCGTTGACGTACAGTGTGGCACTGAATGGGTAACCTCTGTGTCTCTGAGACAGAAACTGGAACTGCTCTGGAAGACACAAAAGGGCAAAATTCAAAGGAAGGCTTATGTTATCGTAATTTGAAAACATTTGAACCAATCATTGGCTTCTCAAAAGAGAAACTGCACAAACTTATGCTGGAAATTTGACCTGGATTCTTTGGATTGTGTGCAATGTCTTATATATACACAGAGGATTGTGTAAACAGAAGAAATCTATAACCATTTTCTTCTACATCTGCCTGACATGGTGATTGTGATGTCTGTGACATGTATGTGTATCAACATGTAGCAGCTCCAAAGATGAAATAACTCATCTTGTCTGCTGACTTTTTCATGCGATGGCAGCTCCTCAGGTCACACCTCAGCTTTTTATTCTGGTTCAGCTCAAACACCGCCTCAGGCCAGCATACCTCATCCTGCTCATCTGCTCCGACTATATGTGGCTGTGACACCTTTTGCTACATGCTAATGAGAGAAATCACCTTCATTTGATTTAAAGGTGATCTGAGCACCTACCTCCGGGGGTTACAAGGCCTTTAAAGACACAGATGTTTTCCCCTCCATTGACCTGCTGCAGCACCTTCAGTTCATCCTGAGCTGACCCCACCTGTGACCCGTGGTGACCTTGTCCCAGGTAAGTCATAGTGACAGTGACGTTGGATTTCTTCGCCTCCTTCTGTGCCTTTAGATTACTCTGATATGACAAGACAGGACATTGTGACATAAATTTTGGATTTCAACTTTGCAAATAAAAGATGTGAGCTCACCTGTTTTTTAGGGAGGCCTCCTGCTCGCTGAGACGTCACAGAGGAGAAGGACCCCCTGCGTTTGTCGTACAGGTAAGGACAGGACTGACTCAGAGCCCCTCTGAGGGAGTTCAGACTGGAGGCTTTTGCAGTGATGGCCGGGAGGTAAACATCACCATTTCCAGGTCCGATTGAACGGGCTGTCGGCTCATCAAGCTGGAAGCAACATTACAAAAAAAAAAAAAGATAAAATTTCAACCTTTTTCTGTCACAATTACCTATTTGCTCTGATTAGTAGCTGTGCAGCGTTGGGACATCTATGTGTCTCTGGGCAGCTTAAGAAGTACACATGACCAAGAAATGAAAGCTTGTGGGAGTGTCAGAAACTGCACTTCCCCCGGTGGCCTCTAGAGGCTTTCTAAAAAAAATCCTCATAGACCTCCATGTTAAAACTTTTTGTGTGAAATACCTCCACAAAGTGTTTGATCATTTCTGTGCTGCAGATGCATAACAAAGCACATGTTGCCAACATAGAATTGAAGTGAATAAATTGGTCACTTGGACCAGCCACGTTATCAGAGACCCAATTTAGATATTTAGTCCATAGCAGGGCAAATATCCATTGTAGGTTTAATGACAGATAATACTGTACAATTCAACAGTCTAATACACTGTTTAAATGTTTCTGAACTACCTTGTAGATCTCCACAGTATCAGGGTTCTCCAGGAGGAGCAGTTTGCTCTTCGCTCTGATCAGGCTGGCGATGGAGTGAATCATTTTAGCATCTCTGGGCTGAAATGGGATCTAGTATAAAGAAAAGCAACACAAAAATCACTCTTAAAAGATAATGTGCTGCTGAAAATGTAATGAAAAGTCAGACATCCTTATTAGCCCCTTACAGGAGTGTCTCTGCCTCCTCCATGAACACCTCTGTAAATGAGATCCTGAAGCAGCGTCTTGCTGTTTCTCCTGATTCTTCTTATGGATTCCTTCTGATGTGACTCCATTATGAACTTAAACAGATGATTTAAAAAAAAAACATCTTGATAAAGGAGAAATATGGCTAACCTATTGATGACATGATGGTTTTAGATCCATAACTGCAGGTTTGGTCTGCTAATTGGACATAAGGCAGAGATGTGATTCAGAAGTCTGGAAGCAAGTTAATCCCCTTTTATTATTATCCCACTGAGCGTTAATATAAAGTGCTGCATAATGATGATGAGAGATATAATTAAAAGTAAGGGAGGAGTGAGCGGATATTATTCAGTCTGGCAGTGATGATACAAAGTCTTCCTTACAGGTGAAAATGGATTGCGACTCAGGGTCACTGTGGTCCTGATGCTGAGTTAATTTCCAAAATCCACCCAGTGGATATCTAAATTAAGATGACACCAATCTTTTGGTTATCCCACTCTTCACTAACAAGCCTTGGTGGCTTCCTGCTCAGCCCATCAGTGATCTGTAACCTAATCGCTGTATGCACGGCCATGTCATCTGCTGGGCTGAGTGCTTCTGGGAGAGGAGGCAGCAGGCAGACAGCCATCTCCTGAGATTAGCAGCCTGTTGTATGCATGAATGCACCTCAGCCTCAGATGGCAAAAGGATGAAAATGACCAAAAAAAAAGGACTGAGTGCATTTCTGTGCCGTCAATCCAGATGTATTTTTTTGTAAGTTTTAAAAAGAGAACAGACTGCTGCTGGAAAAAAGAGCAGAGCAGCAGTAAAGCAGGGTCTTGTGATTAATGGCTGCCTGTGTCTGAGCTGGGTGCTGTAAAATGGTGTAGCTTTAGTTTCAAGGCTTAATAATCTTAAAACTCTGGTTAGAAGCACCTCCACACAATCAAGCAACTAAAAACTGCCTGGAAAACTCTTTGTATGTTTTTCCGTCGAACATTATAAACAATGTTGTAAAAAAAACAGCATTTTGTAATGTAGTACAAAGTAGCAGAAATGGAAAACAGAAAAAAACAGAAAGTATTCTCATATTATTTTAAGCCATCAAACCCTCTGAGGACAGAGCTCTTACCTGTCGTCTTGTCCCGGTTTGGAGCCAAACGTGTCCTTGCAGCAGGTGATGTGATCCCTCCACAGCTGCTGATCTCCTGTTCTCTGCTCTCTCTTCACACAGCAAGCCAGTGACACCTGAGCAGCCAACACCTTTGGCACCGGGCCCCCACCCTGAGCCAGACATTAGTTTCTCATCAATCTTTAATCATCCCTGACCTTTGCTCTTCACTGTACACATGTATAGTGCAACTGTTTATATTTCGTTTCTCTCGAATTGGGAGTCTTGAGAACCAAAACGTGTTGGTAGGTTTATAAATTTCCACATTAGTAACTACCAGATTTGGTTGCAGGGTCACTCTGCCACAATAAAACAGTAGGCTTCACATGGATAGAACACATTTCTCTGAGACTGGGCTGTTTATAGATCAAACCCTATTGATTAGGGTTAATAAAAATCATTTTAAAAAGTCATTGTTTGAATTGAAATAGTCATTTTTGCACTGCAGTCCTGAGACTAGCAGCATAGGAAGGTTCTGAGAAACATACTGAAATGAGAGCTGACAGGAAAGATTTAAAATTTCCAGCTAAGACGTGATTGGCTGCATGAGCAACAAGGCAGATGCTGATTGGTGAAGGAGGAGCTGACTAATCAGCTGACAGGAAGGTGAGACGAGAGCAGGGAGGAGGACTTTCACTATGCTCCATTAAACTTTTGTGTGCAGTTATTCACATGACCACAAGAGGGCACTTTCCTGTGTTGTATGGGTTAAAACTTTTTCAGTATATCTATTACTTTTAGTTTAGTTTCTGAATCTTATATAAGGCTTTAAAGTGAATCCATTGTTCAGGTAAAGTCCTTTTCCCTGATTTTTGTTTCCACTGGAAAGTTTCTGATTTAGTTACAAACACAGTATGTCTGCAGACACATTAAAGGGGGATTTTTTTTTAGATTTTGTAGACAGGATGAATGATTACAGCAAGTAAAATCTGCTTCAGAATAAAGTAGAATGAACTTCATGAAAAAAAGAAATACTGGCCCACTCTTTGCATAAATATTACCATAATTAATGGCATTAAGCTTTAAATGTATGTATTTTCTTGCCAAACATGTTGAGTAAATTTAAAGGGAATCCTCTCATCCATCTGGAGGATTAAGAGCAGCCACATGTGATCACCATATTTCCATCAGTGGCTGTAAAACATTATCAGCATCTATAGGTTTTACTTTGAAAACGTCAACTTCCTGATCAGAGACCTCCACATCATGCTGGTATTGTTGTGTAACAGTGTTCGTGCTGTTCCCTCATAAAGATCTGCTCCTTCTCTCCTCATCTCTCTGCTGTGAGCTGTCTGAATGCTCGTACTGTACACAAACCTCTAAAAGTCCAACCACACCATGCGCACCCTGACACCATGCAGCTTCTTATGTGCTGTGGCACATTCAAAAGGCCTCTGGAGGCCAACGGGGCTCCGTCTGCCTCCTGGATCCATTACATTCATGGACTGATAGGGGGCCTGAGTGTATTTGGCTTGGCAGTCCAACATTAGCTTCCTGCCATGTTCACTGAAGCAATGTGTCAGTTTATTATGAGCCCGGGACACACTTTCCTCCTCCTTCTCTCTCTCCCTCCTCTATCCATGGTGTGCAGATTTTTTCTTTCCTTCTCAGCTCAGCAAAATTTCGTAAAAGTCATCAGTGATGAATGTGATTTTGCGAGCGAGGCCACGTTTATTGTTGATGTTCAGGTTCATGAGCTGTGTTAAAGCAATACATCATTGCATTTAATAGACAGCTTATGTAACATCCGGGCTGTCAGGAGATGGTTAGCATCTCATTGTGAGAATATGTTTCATTTCCTCCAATTCTTCCTGTTGTATCATTTATAAAAGCTGCATTGGCCTAAAGCGCAGATTCACAACCTTTATGAATCGAGTTTAGAAAGCATCCATGTGTGAATAATCAAGTGCATCGTGCATGTCTGTTTTGACACTCCTAATTTTATTGCACTCTCAACTCCAACATCAGTTTGAAGTGTCCGGCATTATTTTCATACAGTATATTCTTTTGTGAACATTTACAGCAACATCTGTTACCCCGTCACTGATTTACTGGCCTGCAGTAAAGGCAGGAACATCAGGATTGTGACTGTTAAACAGCGGGGTAGATGTGTATGGAGGTAAAGTGAACCATCAGTGTTTCCCCTGCCTCATTACCCACCTCTGAGTTACCCAAAAATTCAGCAGGAACCCCCAGTGGACTGTGGTTTCACAGGGGTCACAATATTCGAGAGAAATAGATCCCTGTGGCTCAGTAACATTTTGGCCCAAACATGAAATATTTAGCAGTGCTATAATTTAAAAAATGGAGAAGTGTCGAGAGGTAGATTCATTTTTTTTTCAGGGGCTGTTATAGGGACAGCAGTAAATGCATTCATTTGCAGCAGAAGCTATGCTATTAATCATAATTAACAGCACACTCAGTTGCTGTTGGGTCATTTATCTTCTGTCCTGCTTCCTGTCATGTGATGTTAGATGTTAGACCACAGAATGAATGCAGAAGCATCTCTTGTGATGTCAGTGTTTCACCACATGAGGGTGCAAGAAGACCAATCAGACCCTCACACCATGCTGTTCTGTCATCCACTTTCACTGCATGTAGGGAAAAAATGTGTGCTGGCAGCTCTTCATGAAGCTCTCCCGGTGGTCTGTTGTTCCTCTGTGGCTAATTACCTCCCTCCGTCTGAACTGCTGCATCATCTGTTCCTGTTGTCAGGGGGGGAAAATCACTTGTCAACGCTGCTCATTGTGGACTCTAATACTTCTCTCACTGACAGGTATGGTTTCCACAGAAGTCTGGACTTGCAGCACACAGAGCTGCTGTCGCCAAGCTGTCTAACAGGAAACAGTTTCCCCATCTGGTTGTGATCCTGCATCAAATTGAATGTTGTGGTTAAATTAAATTATTATCATTAAGCAGCAGCACTGAGCACTGAGGGAGGATACTTTATGAAAGAGATGTCAGATGGGAGAAGCTGCTGTTATTGCACACTGATTTCACACATTTGGAATTAATCCTGGCAACCCAGCACACACACACACACACACACACACACACAGTGTAGCTGAGATGGTTTGCTAATACATCTAATGACATTTAATACCTTACTGCTGTTGCTTTTATAATGAAACATTTGTGCAGCACCTCATTTTCGTTTATTTCTTTTCTCTCCAGATTATTGAGCATGTTTTATTTTAAATTTATTTTATTTACAGAAATGCTCACTTAAATAAAATGTAAAAATAAATCAGAATATCATGGTTAATAATAAGAAGGTTGTCATTGTTGTTCCACAACATGTTACAATTAGTTATTAAAATCTAGTTTTGTTTGTAGAGCTTCCAGATTTTGTGGTATTTTTGAACCTGATGTCACCCATCTTGGAATTTGAGTTAATGCAACATCCACATACCGTCAGTGTCAGCGGATGGCCCAAGTGGCCTGTCCCATCTGTGCTGTGCAGCAGGAGTGCCAGAGCTGGTCTCAGCTTGAGATCCTCAGAGCCATGTGGCAAGCTGGCACATCTTAGACAAGGGAGCATGGAGAGGGCCCAGCCAAAAGAAGACGAAAAAGGAAATAATGAAAGCTTATTGTTATTTTCTATTGTGTATTAGACAAAACAAAGTATGTGAAAGTGCAAAAATGATGTGCATGTTGAAGGTTTCAGTCTGTTTAGTCCCAAGTTTTAAGTTAAAGTGAGCTGATTTTGCAGGCTACTTATTGGTTATATGGTTGTTTACAACATCACTTCCACCTCATATCATATGAACGACCTACAGGATTATTTTTGTAATGAAGGACAACCAGCCATCAAAGCAGGGGGTGTGTATAGATATATAAATATGTTCAAAATGCTCAAAAAATAGTAGCACAAAAACATAATAAAAATCACATTATTGGGTCATTGTGAAGGACAAATACAAAAAGCAAAACTTGTGGAGTTGATTGTCTGCAAACCAAGCAGTCCTGAGTTCTTCTGTGGACCAGAGTATTCTGTAAGGCCATCTGTCCAACATTTAGAGCATAACTAAGCACAACGGCAGATCTACATTAGAAAAGAATCAAGGTTTTGGAATGCTTATTCAAAGTCCAAACCTCAACCCAACTGACATGCTGTGGTGGGACCTTAAGATGTGCATGACTGGATTCCCAAAAACCTCATGACAAGCCAGAATTCCCTCCACGCTCATGTGAATGGCTGATGAAGTCATAGAGGAAACCACAACTGAGTCATTGGACTACTATGTTTTTTGTTCCCTTTTGGCTTCATATTTGTTAAATAAATAACAACATCTGTCTTGTCTCTTTATGGTCAGATGATACTTATTATCAGTCTGTCCATCATGGTGGAGTTACAGTAGTAAGGCTGCACTGCTCTCCAGCACAGAATGACTGATGGTCCAGCTGAACAGGAGGCTGATTATGTTACTGTGTATTTGACCTTAGTTTCCAAGACACCTAAGTAACCCTCAAGGTACACTAATTACATGTGCACATTGAGTGACTGCTGTCATTACCATACACAACATCCTGCTCATTAGCTTGTATTATAAATGATGTGACGAATGGAACATTACATTCTCTAGGTGTTCGCAATAAATTGAAGGTCTGTCATCTATAATGTGATGACAAATTGGTCTTTTATTACCCAGGAAATGTTGCTTGACATATAGTTTGAATCTCTTCTTTTTACTTGTTATCTACATTACACACAATTCACCCCCTTTTAAACTCAGTCTTAAGCTGATGGATTCAGAGTGCGCCATCAGGTCTTCTTTCAGCTCTTTCTGCCCGACACGAGGGTAAACTGAAATCACCAGTAAATCCCTGCTGGAGTGTTACAGACAGGATATTAGTGCCTCTGACATGAAGATATACCTCTGCAGGGCTGTGTCTCCATTTATCAGACAGCAGGGTTATCCTGAAGAAACATCTTCAGAGAAAATCCCACTGTAAGACAGCAAAGAATATAAACCATTTCTATTATTCGCCAGCTCACACATTTGGATGGAAAGGTCAGAATTTGGCATAGACAACATGACAGCCTCTAATGATGATGATGAAGGTGGTGCATTAAGGCCACTGCCTACCTGAGTATTGTTGCTGACTGTGTAGATACATTTACAACAACAGTGGACATCTTCTGATGCCTAATTCCAGCAGGATAATGGAAACATTACTATTACAGGTCAAGCTTGTTTAGCCACCTTCAAGCAGCTATATGTACATTGCATGCAAGTCTCATGTAGTCCTCTGTGTGTTTAGAGTTACATATAGTGCTGGTGCAGCCTGTGGAGGAGGGACCATTCACACTGTTATGCTGCCACCAGAATGATTATTTTAAGGAAATAACTACACGGTAACCCTTTAATATGTCATTAGTACACGGCTATAAGAAACCTTTGTTCAGACTCTTGTAGGGTTTTATAGAGTTGTGTGTGTGAGTGGGTTGGATATGAGCTTCTTCTGAGACAGGTCTGGGAATCCAATGAAGATATGAATCTGATTACTGAGAGCTGGTGTTTCAGGAATTCACCAGTGAACCCTCTGCTTCTGCTGTGCAGCGTCAGATCTGCCCACACACTGACTGTCTGTCTGCTGGCTATTAACTGTTGTGATAAGGCTGCAGTAATAATTATAATAATACAAACTCAGTACTCAACATTGTGGAAATATGTATGAGGGAGGATACTTGCTCACTTTTAACTATATTGTTCAGCTTTATTACTTATTGTATATAACATTAAAAACAGTATCAGTTATGATGTTGTTCCCACATATTAAGTTACATGGACTTGTGAGTAAGCAGCCCCCCCTCATGGTTCTTCATCACAGATCTTCTGCCACTAAGTAAGGCTACACAGCTGTAACTTTTATGGCCTTGGTGTCTTCTTCCTGGGGTCCTCTGTATCACTTTCCTCCTCACTTTGTGCCAACTGCAGCACCTTTTTTTAAAACCTCATGTGACGATCATATTTGGTATGCATGGCCACGGTCGTTTTTGTATGGACTGAAAATAGTTTTTCCTATGTAAGAATTTTGTGTGTGGGATGATTATACAATGATACTGTAGCAGCTTTCTCTCTTCAGTCTAGACATCAGGGTTTTTTTTTTTACATTTAGCATTGGCACTGCAGAATCCATTCAGATTTGAGGTCTTTATCTCAGTTAACTTTGTTGATATAAGACTAAAACAATTACTTTATTGAATGTGTACAGGCCTTTTTCACATCAAGAAGGTTTCCTGGCTCATATCTGGGGCCTTTCTATGTGGACACATTCTTCCTCTGGCTTCTTCCTACATACCAAAGGGGGGGTAAGCTAGCAACCATTCCAGAGTGTACCCAGCCTATTGACAGCTGAATATTTGTGACCTTCTATTACAGAAAAAGAGGGTTCAGAAAATGCCCAGCAAAAGGGCGACTGTCATGGTTGTATGGTGTCTGAAGTGCTTTATTTCTTTTTTTTCTGTCTTTCTGTCTGACTGCCTTTAACTGAGATAGGCTGAAAATGAAGCCCATGTGGAAGTGTCAAACCTCTGACAATCCCCATAGACTACCATGTTAAAATGTCTCACTTTACAGCAGTAATAAACAGATTCACAACCTGGTACAATACTGTCTATACTGAGACCACCTATGTTGTAAGTGCAGCCTGAGGTCCATGCTAGGCTAAAACTGCCAGCTTTCCTGTTCCTCAGTGACTTCAATCATTGATGTCAATCAATGTTCAATCAAAGTTCATTAAAGGGTTGACTAAATAAATGAAAAATAGCTGCTTTTGCCTCACATATTGGACTGGTTAGTTTGATACCTGCAGCACAGATGTCACTGTTGTTATAACTTCAGTTTCTCTAGATAGTTTTGGTTCATTTTGAAACCACAAATAGAAAACTAGCAAATTTACTGTCAATATTCTACCCAGCAACACCAGTACTCACATTCCAGCGGCACCACCTCGACTCATTCCAGGGTTTATGTGAAAGAAGATGACGTGTTCAAGGTTGAGGTTCAGTTACATGTCTGCTGTGCTCCACGTCTTATTGTTATGACATGTGTGACTGGCAGGAAGTCTCCAGAGACAGCTGCAGGCAGGCTACTGTGTCGTCTGCTGGCTGGTTTTCTGACATGTGAGCAGACATGTGGCCAGCGTGTTGTACTGTAATCTACGTCACTCATGTATGAAGTCATGTTCATCAGCTAATCCACATTATGACTAATATTTTCCAGAGGCATTTCCTTATAAATAGGACTGTTGAGTGGGAACGTATTTATTGTTAAATTGCATTGTAAACATTTCTGAGGTTGGTTTGCGTGTTATAACTGAAGGTCAAACAATGAGTCTTATCCCTGAGGCATTCAACAGTCACCTGGCTTCTGTTCAGATTTATGACTTCTGAAATAGCACACATGCATTAGCAACATATGTACTTCCTTGAGAGTAAGATTTCAAATATTAATAAAGCGACTGA
>JAVQJX010210121.1:0-14401 GCA_036025115.1 Ambassis agassizii
TGTGTGTGTGTGTGTGTGTGTGTGTGTGTGTGTGTGTGTGTGTGTGTGTGTGTGTGTGTGTGTGTGTGTGTGTGTGTGTGTGTGTGTGTTAGATTTACAGGGGCAGATGGACCTAGTGGGTTTGGCTTTGAGCTCACCTTCAGACTCAAAAGAGAGGTGGGAGAGACAGCACCTCCAACATGGCCAGCTGAGCTCATGCAAGGCTTGGCTCGCTATGTGTTCCAGTCAGGTAAGTGCATAAAGCAATGCATGCTGCTTTGATATCTTTGCATGTAGTAATGTCACAGTAATACACCTTCACATAATATGTTTTTGTCTGGCTTTAAAATGCATGTTTATTAGTTTTAGTTCAACAGAATGCTTTTCTGTATTTAGATTAAACAAGCTTGATGGAATATTGAAGTGGGTCATGAAAATGTTATTGTCCTATTATTTCTTTGGCAAATTGGGTAAGAAATTATTATGAAGTAGAGATTTCATGGTTTGTTTGTCAAAGTTTTTAGAGAACTGGTAGCTGTTGCAATTCCACCAGGTCAAAAAAATGTGCTGTTTATAAAGATGGTTTGCACTTGCAGTGACACATGTAAACATGCTTGAATCTGGGCATCACATAGTGTTTGTGTCTATTGGACCTCTGTGTATTGAAAGGATATCTACTTCTTTCCTCTTTTCTGTGGTGTCAATTTATATGCTGCATATGCAGTGTGTTGTTAAGGTCTTTACACTCGTCTCTCCTGTAGGTAATTTATTAAACTGACATGATTGATGAGGGAGGGTATGCATTTTTGTTGTGCAGAAAGAGAAGAAGGCTATTCTCTCCAGGCTCTCCTCTTCCCACCACCCAGCCCTTCTCTGCTTTCCAGCTGGGGTCAATTTGCGTGTGGGTGGGCTGGGCCCCTGAGCTAAATGAATGCTGATTCCTGGCCATCTTCTCCCTTCCTTTTCTCCTGCAGCGAATCTGGCCTGAGTGCATGTACCTCCCAAGCAGACAGATTTACTCAGATGGAAATGTAGTCTTTATACCTTTTTTTCCACATGTGGGTCTCTCTTTCTCTTGCTGTGCCCCCTCCTTTTCTGTTACTGTAACTTTCCTTCAGTATTTCTGTACAGTCAGACAAGTAAATGTAGGTGGGGATGAGTGTTCCTCTGTCGTGGCTGAAAGCGCAGACCCACTCAGTATATTTGAGCACTCATGGAAATCTCTCCTTTTGTTTTCTCTTCTGCAGAAAACACATTTTGTAGTGGCGACCATGTGTCATGGCACAGTCCACTAGACAACAGTGAATCCCGTATCCAGCATATGTTACTTACAGAAGACCCACAGATGCAACCAGTCCACACTCCCTTTGGAACAGTTAGTTTTCTTCAGGTGAGTTTAAATATCTGATAGTCACACAGTGTATAGAATTATATATGTAGTGGCTATAATCTGGCAGCTTTTATGGAATTTGATAGAGAATACGGAGGACTCATGAGCATTCATTAGAGAAATATCAACACCTGTAGTTCATGTTATGTAATGCTAACAAACATTTATAGGCATAAGACATACATGAGTAAGAACTCTCTCTTTCAGATTGTGGGTGTATGCACTGAGGAGCTGCAAGCAGCCCAACAGTGGAATGGACAAGGCATCCTAGAGTTGATGCGTGGAGTCAGAGTGTGAGTACACTAAAGGTTAATCAAACTTAAAAACACTGTTAACAAAAATATGCCACTCAGGGGTAAAACCAATGGAATCTACCCAGACAAACACATTGTGAGCAGCAGTAGTTACTTGTTCATTTATTAACTTGAGAGTTTAACTAGAAGTTAATTCCAACTTGGATGAATGCTCATGTCTGTTCATACAGAGCTGGTGGCCCCTGGCTAATCACAGACATGAGGAGAGGGGAGACTATTTTCGACATTGATCCACACCTACAAGTAAGGCTTTATTAAGTTCTGCACTACTGTATGCATACTGTATGGGATAAAGCCCAAAATGAAACAATAATTCCTTTTTTGTTATCTATTTGTCTCATAATTTACACTTGTGCTATAAATTGTAAATCTTTATGCTGACTCTTGTGAGCTAGTGTTAATGATTGCGTATATTTCTTGCTCATCCAAGCAGGAGAGAGTAGACCAGGGTATTGAGACAGAGGGCTCTAACCTGAGTGGAGTCAGTGCCAAGTGTGTGTGGGATGATCTGAGCCGCCCGCCAGAGGACGAGGAGGACAGCCGATCCATCTGCATAGGATCACAGCCGCGAAGACTCTCAGATAAAGGTATGCCAGCTCCTAAGGGAGTAGATCTAACTCACCCTTCGAGCATGGATGGAATAATTCTTTGCTCATCTTTGTCCGTATGCTTATAGACACAGAGCAGATTAGAGAGACCCTGAGAAAAGGACTGGAGTTTAACAACAAGGCAGCACTACCCCCTATCAACAGCCAGAGACAGAGCCATGAGAGACCTCAGTGAGTGTTCCTCCTACACACACACACTAACATGGGTTCATCCCAGCACAAGGGTTGCACCAGGATAACTCCCTCCACCGTGTGCAGTGACTCACTGCTGTGCTGACATCTGAACTGTTATCACCAGCGTTTCTTAGCTGCCAGCATATTATCGTGGTTTCCTGCCATTTTTTTATGCTGCTACAGTTCAGCGGAATTTGTTGCATCTTGTGAGGTGTCAGGTGACAGTACCATGAGCAGAGTTGTGAAATCTCTGTTGTTGCAAACACAGATCACAAAGCTGCTTGTTCCTTATCACAAAAAGTTGTGGCTTATTTCCAGTTGCACCTTTTTTGACTTCTTCCTGTATGCTTAACTCTATTCCCTTACACACTTTCTTTCTCCTTTGTGTGCATTCTCAGAAGTCGAAAAGACAGTTTGGAGAGTGAGAGCTCAGCAGCAATTGTTCCTCACGAGTTGGTCCGAACACGACAGTTGGAGAGCGTCCATCTGAAATTCAACCAAGAGTCGGGAACACTGCTCCCCCTCTGCCTGCGGTAATGCACCATTCTCTCACTCTCCCACATCAAATTTACTCTTTTTGGAATGTCTTTGAGGCAGACAGAACAAGTAGTTCAAACATTGTTGAATGGGTGCGGTAAAATTTTTTGAAAAACAAAACAAAACACTGGAGCCAAAATACAGATGACACAATTTTCTCAGGCATTAAAAAACACTGCTTTTTGGAAGTCAGCCCTAAACACTGATTGAACAGCCTCCCACGTATGCCACTTCAAAGTCTGAAAAATATAACAAGTTAGCTGGTTTCTAGTGTGTGTCCGGAATGTGTCCATAATGAATCAACTGGAGGTGGTTACTAATCTAAAACAGCTGACTCTAAACAAACGAGAACTACTAAGGTTATTACTGCTGGCGATTTTATAATGAAGTAAAAACAGCAAGAAGCATGTCGAACAGCATAAAATGGGTTTAGAGGGACAAATATGTAACCTCAGATCCCTTTTTTTCAGCAAGCTTACGTTTAAGTTTCAGGGAAGTAAGGCAGGCCTTAAAATAAATAAGTCTATAAGTAGAAACTTATGTTTACCAGAGCACCACTGTCAGGCCGAAGAAGAGACATAATATGTACTTTGAAAACCTGCATATAGACAGTATCACTGTACTGTATAATAAGACCAATGTAAACCTGCAGTTCATTGATGTGCCATGTGAGGTTGGCTCCAAAAGTGAGTCCTGCTCAAAATGCTTACTCAGCTCAACTAAATAATGCTGAAAGAGTGTCATATAGGTACTATCAGCTTCTCTCATACCCCTCCACGCTGTCCATCTTTGGACTAACCAGCAGTCAGGCAGACAGAGGCACTTCAAAGAAAGTGATGCACAAACCTCAAAACTGCTGCCATGGAAACTCTTTAGTGACATTGTGAAAGGGTTTTCTTTTTTTTTTAAAGTCCACAATTTAATCTTTTACAGGGGCCGGTTGCTCCATGGTAGACACTTTACCTACAAAAGTATCAACGGAGACACAGCTATTACATTTGTGTCTACAGGAGTTGAAGGAGCTTTTGCTACTGAAGAGCATCCCTATGCAGCCCACGGCCCCTGGCTTCAGGTATACACAAAGTCAGATTTGTTTTGTGTGGCACTCTTGTATTTAGTGTATTTACTTGACCTTCTCTTGTCCCTTTATAGATACTGTTGACTGAAGAGTTTGTGGAGCAGATGCTTGGGGATATACAGGAACTCAGCATTCGTGAAGAGGTAAATAAAACTGTATAAATATGCAGCTTTTACTTTCAGTTTGGTTTGGAGAAACTGCTGAAAGCAATGTGACATACCTTATCTGTCCGTTCTCTTTCTGTAGTCAAAGTTACCAAAGGAGTTCAGTTGGCCAGAAAAGAAGCTGAAAATATCTGTCCTACCAGACTCTGTGTTTGATAATCCACTGCAGTGAAGCAGAGACACTCTGTCCCTAGAAAGTGCCAACAAAAACACCTGCAGACACACTCCAGTGATGTGGACCATCATGAACGGGAGACCACCCGAGAGGCAGCGACCCCGAGCTTTCAGGGTTGACACACATGTTGTTCACACAGCAGAAAGCTAGACACACTCCTGAAGATGATCAGAGGGACGATCTAAACACTCGTGACTTTTACTACATTCTGTTTACAACGTCTCTCAGAGGCTTGAATGCTTCTGAGGCAATCGCAACAGCCTAAAACCAGCCTGTCCAGATGGTTGACCTGTTATAACAGTCCTGTAAGACAAATAGGATGCTGTCACTCTACCAAGTCCAAGATATATACATCACTAATGTCTCAAGCAATAACTGCTTTTCACTTCTCAAATACAGTCCTATTTATTCTAGTGGCCTTAGAAAAGGGACGGAATGGACATTTTGTATCTGTGTTGTTTATCCATTGTATAGTATTTACAAATGCTGGTCATTTTTCTCTTTTGTTTGTGGTCACCAAAGTTTTGCCATGTCAGTACTGTCTTTAACGCTCCGTGTAACACTCACCTGAGGCCATGAGCTGTTTAACTATCGACTGCCACTTTTGTTTAGGTACCTGGAAAATGCTGCAGGTACAAATTCCTCCATAACTCCATTATTGAGTAATAGTCTTTGAATGTGTTATTTCATGCAAACAAAACGTGTGTTTTGTAGTTTTGTTTTGTTTTTTATCATTGGGACCTGCTTGAAAATGAGTTGGAGTATATTTTCTCAGTGCCTTGACCGTAAAAAAAGACAACATATCTTCTGTTGGTTCTCAGTGCTGCTTACAGCTCCTGAATTGTGACTTTGAATCAAGGCTGCTGCGTTCACTGCCCTTTGTTGACGTTGTCATTACATTCCATGTTAACTCCGAAACAGACACAAGACTACTTACACACAGTGTCTTACTACAAAAATGTATTTGTATACAACATGTGATGGCATATCTTATTTTTGTTTGTCCTTTTTTTTTCAGAATGACAAATATAGAGGTCATTGATACTGATGAATTTTGTAATTTTTATCTTATTGACTGAACTGGCTGATTGTAATCACAAGTGCATTAAAGAGTGTAGGCATTTACACAAATAAAGCTGGATCACTACTTCAAGTTTACAGTGGACCTTTAGTGAAATTTATTTTATTTGTTAATGTTCAGTGGTTTGATTTTCTGGGTCTCCCATCAGTAGGTGAGAGGA
This sequence comes from Ambassis agassizii, assembly GCA_036025115.1. Classification (NCBI taxonomy): domain Eukaryota; kingdom Metazoa; phylum Chordata; class Actinopteri; family Ambassidae; genus Ambassis; species Ambassis agassizii. Next base: position 5,661 of record JAVQJX010210121.1, read on the forward strand.
AACATGGACACTGATTGGACTAGTTGTTGGAAATGTCTGCTGCAAAGCACCACTCTAATTTTGGTGGTGTAGTCAGTCATGTTCATGGATTAGAAAACTGTTTGACAATTTCAAGAATTGATTTTGAATTGCTTATTTTTTTTAAATTTAAATATTTTTAATTACTGTAACTTGTCCATATCATTATGTATTTTAGAGGGTCTTTGTGTTAAAATGTTTTTTTATTTTTAAATAATCTATTATCTAGTATGCTGTATCTGTTAATTATTATACATGGGTAATAAGTGAGTAAAAGAGCAATCTTTGTGATTACACATTGACCATCCTTTAGGCTCATTAGAAGTGGACTTATTTTGAGTCTTAATATGTTTTACTGACTCAGAGAGAAAGCACGTCCATACGCTCTCTTTCCTCCCACTGACCCTGTCATGGGCCCCTGGGGGCCTCTGTTCTACCCAAGCCTGCCAGGACTCCATTTAAACCAGAGCATGACGGGTCACACAAATATCTCCTGGTCTTTTTACAGTCTGTCCGGTAGAGTTTGCTGTGACCGTTCCTTTGCCTTCTTCCTCCTCCTCCTCCTCCTCCTCTCGGCTCCTCCCCGTCTATGTATCAACTCTGTGACGGGTCACGTTATTGGAGAGAGGGGGGCTGTCGGTGTGGAAGCACTGCGCTCCCTTCCGACGAGTCACAATCTGCCTGCGCTTACCATAAAATATTACTCAGAAAGAGTTGACGGGAAAACGAAAGCAGCTGAGAAAAACCAGCCGGGAATCCTGTAAAATCCCGGCGCAGAGCGCACCGCGGGACACACGGCTGTAATCTAAGCGGCGGAGCTGGATCTCATCGCGGGCAGGATGACAAGCTCCGCGGTATTATAGGTGCACCGGACTCTGCCGACGACATGGAACAGAAATAGTTGGTAACGTTGCGCTTTTCTACTTAAAAATCTACGTGGTATATTTTATTAGACTGCTATAATGTTTGATTAACAGCAGGCGAGGGGCATTCGCGTTAAGATGAAATGTCAGTGGCGCTTTTATTAGACTACAGTCCATTTTTATTCTAGAGCAAGTTGTCACTTGCTTAGAAACGGCAGCTCCTCAGAGAAAAGCCAGAGATTTTATAGAAAAGATGTAAATTTCTTTTGGTGTGTTTTTAGTTGAACTGTGTTTGCACTTTACTCTGAAGTGTTAATGTTCTTCCTTGTGTTGTTGTAATACACTCTCTGATAACCTCAATAAAAAAAAAAAAATCCTGTAGGTTTGATTGGCTTTCATTTTTCTGTGCCCTGTGAGACTGACGCTGGCTTTTTTATTTATCACTGCAGAAAGCAGCAATCCATATTTAGAAACTAATTCTCAGTTCTGCTCTTTTTTTTAGTCACGCACCATCGGTTTGGTCTCTGCTTAAAAAGTCATGGATGAAAGCTGGAAAAACTGCTTCGAAGAGGAGCTCCTGTGTCCCATCTGCCTCAATGTTTTCGATGAACCCATCCAGCTGCCATGCAAGCACAACTTCTGCAAGAGTTGCATCTCTGAGGCTTGGGCCAAAGACAATGCTGCGGTCCGCTGTCCTGAGTGCAACCATGACTACGACCAGAAACCCACACTGGAGAAGAACTTCAAGCTTGCCAACATAGTGAAGCGCTTCAATGCTTTGAACACTGAGAAAGTCCCTGCTGTGCTGCACTGCGTCCTGTGCAGACGAGGCCCCCCACTGCCTGTGAGGAAAGTCTGCCTGCGCTGCAAGGAGCCCTGCTGCCAAGCTCATATCCAGACGCACCTACAGCAGCCCTGTGCGGCACCGGGACACCTGTTAGTGGACGCTGAGGAGCTGAGCGCTTGGACCTGTCCCAGTCATGAGGAGTACAGGCTGCTGCACTGTGAGGAAGAGCAGGTGGCTCTGTGTCCGTTCTGCTGCATCTCTCACTGCACAAACCAAAGACACACAGTCGGTGATGTGGATACACAACGCATACAAATGCAGGTACACAAATCACACTCTATTCACTTAAGATGAAAAGATTTCAAGGAGGCAAACATTTTCTTTTCAGTTCACTAGTCTATAAAGGCTTTCTCTGGATTTAATCTTATCTGATGTGAAAGGACTAGACAGGTGAAAGCAACCCCTCTGGTTAGATGAAGGCACACACACACACACACACACACACACACACACACATATGTACAGGCACACACTGCTTTTAACCTTGATCATACCACACGCTCCAGACAGCCACGCCTTCCCATTAGCCGTGCTGTGCCCTCGGGTAAGGTGCTGTGATGCAATCTGCATCAGCCGGAAACAAAAGGGGGGGGGGGGGGGTATAGTTAGTATATTTTGTTTATGTTCAGCACCCTGATCCGTGTGGGGATGATGAAACGTACACTGACACAATGGTCACAAGAGGTTTGGGGTCACTTTAGGACAGTTTATTTGGAGGAGAAAGAGACAGGAAAAAAAAGAAAAGGTGTCGACAACAAGTGAATTATGATGTGCCGTGAACGTGGAAATGCCATTACTTTATGTATTCAACACAATTCTGGACTTTATTTCAGTATTCACACATTTAATGTAAGTTGAAAGGTGTAAAAAAAAACAAAAAAACAACCACCCACACTGCTGTACACACCTCTCCGCTGCCCCTCCCTTTCTGCAAAGAGCTGGGAGTAAGATGAGTTTTCTGTCTTCTTCTGTGACTGGGGAAAGTTACAGACTTTTCTTCACACAATGTTCTAAATCAGCCAAAGTCTTTAGTGGAAACTGTTGCCCTGGTTCAGAGCTATTATTGGGACAAAAGATGTCTGTTCAGCCTTTTCCACAGCTGCTCTCTCTACACATGCTCACACCCAGCCATCTTTCTGTTGTTTCACAACTGTATGTTTGCAGGGCAAATGGAGTTATCCAAGAGTCAGAGTCCCTACCTCCACTCACAGTAACACTGTCTATGCCCTGGGCTCCAGCTTGCACACACACTGCATTCTAAATGTATTGTAAATGTGGCTATATTAGCCAAAATGTTAAGTTTTGATCGTCTCGGGCCAGTTGTTAAAGTAATTTGAGGCCAGAGTGGCTTCTCATCATTACTTACTTGAGAGGTTGTTCTCCTTGACAGAGCTGCGGTCTATTTTGGTAAAAGGATTTTAAATTCCCCTGGCAGCACTCTTGTTGCTTTTGGGATAAACAAAGAGGGAAAAACCAATGCGTTCATATCTTTGGCTATCTTTGGCTCTCAAAGGAGACTTTCGCAGTAAGCTTTTGCAAGCTCGCTGGTAATTTCAAGACGAGAAAGGAAGACTAATATAATAGTAATGTTGTCCCTGGGACAAGCGGAGGAGGAGGAGTCCTCCCACACAGCCTCACCTTGGTTTTCTCAGGCACCTCAGCAGGAAACCGTCGCCCATGGAAGCTCTGCTGTTTGCATTTTCTTGTATCTGGGCTGGAGTGAGTCAGTTCTCCAGAATGCTGAGGGCAGTCCATTGACATCAGAAGTGGGGAATAGTTGTCAGTTGATTGTGAAAGAGGCTCTCTGTTCATTGAGCCTGAGGCTCCTCATTTAAACATGAGCTTCCTGGCAACCTGCGGGTGTCTGAGTGCCTAAATAGGACAGTGGGGAAAGTGATCATTGGTGGGTTTAAACTTGATAAAGGTAGGCTTTCATGCTGCTTCTCTCTCCCCCGGACGCCTTATGCTATTTCAAACACACAAGTGAGACAAAACAGGAATGGCAGGAAGCATGACAGAATGAGGAAGGCTGCTGCCATAATGTGAAGACAACCCACGTTTAAATGGCTCACGCACCATTTACAATACCAATAACCCGACTAAGTGTTCTTTCCTGATCTGTCAATACCACACTCACAGTGACGCAATGATGGAAGGTAACGTTTTAATTCGCTGTGTACACAATTCGTGGAAAACTGGAAGACGAACCATGAGAGTTTTCAGGGTGGAATCAGTTGTTATGGCTGCTATCAGATTGTTTGAATAGGAGTGTTTAGCTGGAACTGCCTCTTGTGTAAGCAACATGTGGTGTGGAGACGGAGTACAGGTGTGGGATGTGTTACAGCAGAGTGAAACAGGAGCATTCAGAGGACTATTAACATAAATGCTGCCAGTTGCACATGACAGGATGTGACACATCACCATCACATCAGAACAGGCCACCATTATCTGCAAAGTTAGCTCCTCAACAAGAATCTCAGTTACGTCTGTGGAAGTTTTTGCTCCATCGACTCTGAAGTTTGACAGCTTATTTAATATATAAAGTAGCATAAGGCAGTGATGATCAGTGAAAGCAGCTTTGCCTTCAAACTGTAAGGTTCTGTATCTACTTATGCGCTCTGATAAGTGAAGAGTAGTTTTCAGGGTGTGTGATGCTGAGCTTGCTGAATCAGAAGGTGAAAAATCTGAGCAGGAGCTGATCTGAGCCAGTTTTCTAGCTATGACTGTGTGAATCCTGTGAAAGTGTAGGTGTCAAATGCAAAATAAAATAAAACTACTCAAAGGTAGGCTTGTTGCTATAATGTGTCATTTTATAACGCAGAGCTCAGCAACATACTTTATGTATAGCCCATGTATTTTTTTTTCACTGCGCTGCAGTGACAAAGCAGCAGTTAATGCATGAACAAATTATTTGAGATGTTTTTTTTTCTAAGCACTTAAAGCTGCCCTGATCAATATTTTTATATTAACAATGGATCAAATGACTATGTGTAATGTGAGAGGGGTCACTCATTGAGACAAATCCAAAGACAACTGTCACCTGACTCTGCACTTCCCCTCAGTCTAACTGAGCTTTTAAGCATCTTTCAGTTAATTGATTTGGTTTTTTTTATGGCGACTTTTTCTAATTCGTGTCACTCTTATCAGAGCCACAGCAAACAGATTTAATAAATCAGCTATTCATTTATTTCTCCCTGAAGTATTGAATACTACTGCTTTTCTATGGTAATTGGCATTGTCAATATGCCCAAGTCCATAATACAAGTTTGTGTCACCTCCAAAAACCAAGGCAGACAAAAATATGTCTCCCAGGTGGAAAAATGTCAGCAAACAGAATATGAAAACAAGCAAAAGTGTGTTATTTAAATAGATTTTTTTTAATTAATTTGTGCCTTTTTAGACATTTTATTTTGGAAACTGTGGATGGACTGTGGAAAGTGTCCAGCATTTTATAGTATAGTGGCCAGCCAGCCAATGTCCATAAGACAACATGAGTGTTGGAAGCAGCTGAAGAGGCCTGTTGCTGTGATACCAGAATGTAACTACTTTGAAACTCGCTCACTTGAGACCACAGGAATGTCCTCATTCTCCCTATCACAGTCTGTCTTTTTCTCTCCGTCTTTTGCTTCAAACTTTTTGTTTCTTTTTTGCTGGGTTCACTCTCTCTCTCTCTCTCTCTCTTTTTTTTTGTATGTCTTTCTCACTCTCTTTCTGTCCGTTCTTGGCAGGTATTCCATCTGTTCCCTTTCTCCAGCAGAGTGGGAGAGAGAGAGAGCAGATCCCAGCGTTGTGCACACAGACATGACAATCTGTCACTGACACAGAGGCCAGTGCAAACAATGGCAGCAATGCATGTGGCAAAATGAGAAAGCAGTGAGGGGTGGTGAGACACCCCCACCTTTTTTTTTTTTTCATTCACATACACATTAGCTTCCACATATAAATACATACACAAGGCTTTTGTTGCCATGACAGCAGGTTTTCTCTTATTTGGGCATGGTGCCTTTCCCATGCAGGAACAGTTCATTAAAAAGCGTACCTGCCCTCCCCTGCTCCTACTTAGCTGTCAGTCTGACTGCAGATTGATTTCCATCTCCTGCAGTAAATGGAGAAGGATTATGTTTACTGGCTCTTTTACTGGCCTTTGACTCTTTTTGCACTCTTGATTGAGCCCACAGAGGAAGGAGGTCTGTCCCAACAATGGACCTTCCTTGATGTGGCGGGTTCCCTGACAAACTTAGGAGCAATCAGGGCTGGATATGTTTCATTTGTGTTAATGAGTAAATGCATGTGCTTGTCTGTGGCAGATGTTGTTTCCAATGTCTAATCAGGATTATGGAAAAAGTCATGAAAATCAGTCAGGTCACAGCAAAAGCTGCCTAACTTTAAAGAGAAAGTTTGTTTTCCATTTTCAGTGCATCTTGTTGTGGTTTGTCTGTCTAATCCATCTCAATCTCAATGTCAACTCTCCGCAGGCCATGCTAATGAGGCAGCAAGACAGACTGGAGGGTCGTGTTCAGAACATCGATGAGCAGCTCAGCAAGCTGGAGTCAGACAAGACACTGATGAAGGTACAGCTCATCGTGCACACTGCATCTGAATACATTCATTGCTCAACCTGGTCCCTTAGTCAACACGTTGGTTTGTGCTGTAATGCAGTCGACTGAAAGGAAATAGTTTTTTCACTGCATTGACAGTCAAAGGGGAAATGTACTTTCCTGCTTTAGTTCTATACAGAGAGAGGACTACAAAAAGGAAGCCTGCATAAAATCAAGCTCAGTGGGGTTTTAAATGATACGCTTTTGACTATACAGCATCTGTATATATCCCAGTAACTGGTCCAAGAAATGACTTGCATATTTTAGTGTTTGTAATATCCTGGAAAATGCTAAGAAATATTGATTACTCATCTTGTGCTCAGAATTGATCAGAATTGCTACTTTTCCATCCCTTCCTCGGCTGCTGGCTTCAGATGCCAACATGTACAGCCCATAGTCAGTGATATCACTTAATGGTTTTCTGAAGAGCACTTCTGAAGAGTGGTCACCTGAGGAACTGCAGTTGTTTTGCACTTTAGAGCTTGGTATGGCTCCACTCGACAGTCGTTGGATAGCCATCATGGACAACTTCTTTTTTTTTAATTACAATTGCTAAAATCCACAGGCAGTGGTTGTGGTGAGGAATCACAGACAGCAGAGACCACATGTGGGTGGAGCTTAATCAACCCATCAGAACACTGTGGGAAGAAAAAGCGCTCTGCTCTGTTTGTGTGCAGCTGAGTGGAGTGTCTGTTTCTTTATCATATGTCTCTGACTTCTCTTTTCACTTCTCCACAGGATGCAGTGTCTGAACTAAAGGAGCGTGTGAGAGCTCAGTATCAGAGGATGCACACGCTGCTAGAAGCAAACCAGGCTGAGACAATGCAGATGCTGGAGAACAGTTACACCATGTATGTGAGGAAGAACTCCCAGCAGGTCGTGCAGCTCAACGAGAAACACCAAGAGGCAGAAAAACTCCTGAGTTCAGTGCAGACGTTCCTCCAAAGAGCAGAGAGCTTAAACTTTATGAAGGTACAAATGTCAGCTTGTCTTTCTGTTTCTCACACAGCACAGTGAATGATTTTGTTTCATCTCATTGTCTTGTTTCAGAACACAAAACCCTACCAGCTGATAATGGACCGGTAAGCTTCCAAAAATCAGTTTCTTGTTTCTTAGGATTGAAGCAGTGATGCTCTAATAAATACAATCCTCAAATGGACACAGGGCTGATGGCTGATAATGGATGTGAATCTTTGGCAATCTCTTAGTCTAAATATTACAAAGAAAGGTGGAATATATTGAGTCATATTCTTGGCCCACTGATCTGCAACAGATACATTTAAGTCATTTTAAATCAGAAGGTGTCTGACAGTTTTTCTATATTTTATTGTCATTGATTAAATTTAGCTGGTCTAGTGCAGTATGCAGTGTAAATAGATTACTTGAATCAGTGTGTGTGTGTGTGTGTGTGTGTGTGTGTGTGTGTGTGTGTACTTCAGGTCAAACTCACACCTGAGCAGTGTCATCCCTCCACTCAGAGTGGGTCAGCTCAACTCTCACCATTTGTTGTCAGACCTTTCAACAAGAGAGAAGAACTTGAGAAAAATGCTGGAAGGTAAAGAATTCGGATGAAGGTTGTTGTAAAACATGAACCAGTTTCTGGGATGTGACATGGTCTGAATTATTTATTGTCTCTCTTCCTCCACATTCTCAGAACCGTTCAACGAGGCGTCCATTCTTGAGATTGTCCAGTCTCACAGCAGCTCTGCTGGCTCGCAGCTGGGTACTAGTTCAGGACTGCAGAAGAGAAAATACGGCATGGCTTTTCTGGAGAGTAACACAGAAAACGCCACCTCACATGATCCTCCACCTTTGCTCTACAGTCACAAAAAACCCTTCCTGGCTGACCAGAGCCATCGTCCGTCATCTGTGTACTCCTCAGACGTCCTCTCCCAGAATCCTCACGCTGCTCCCGGTCACAGTCGGCTCCTTGACGCTTCAGCCCATCACATGGTGGGTCTGGGGTCCAGCTCCAGCCACCACTCAGGGACTATATTTCCGTCCTCCCACTTCCCTAGTGGAGGTGCCTCACAACAAGCCATGTACGAAGGGAGGAAAGTACTGATGTGCACTCTGAATAACTGCTGCTGCTCCAGGACCCCCGCTGCTCGTGCCCGGCCTCCGTACCCACCACAGGACTCCTTCCCCTCCATGACCTCTCAGGAGTTTCCCCCACAAGCCCCATTACCTGCAAGTCAGCCACTGCAGCATTTTCCCATGAGGAGTCTGATGGAGGCGTCACCGAGCCCCAGACACCCCGACTTCTACGGGCTGTACGGCCAGTCTTCAACCAAGCATTATGGGACCAAGTGATAAAATTAAAATTGGCATAAGATTTTGTTCCATTGTCATTCAGAGATGCAGTGTTTTTTTGTTTTTGTTTTTTTTTGTTTTTTTTTGTTTTTTTTTTGGGGG
>JAVQJX010210143.1:0-12050 GCA_036025115.1 Ambassis agassizii
ATAGATAGATAGATAGATAGATAGATAGATAGATAGATAGATAGATAGATAGATAGATAGATAAAAAAACTACCATTAAATAGAACCTACAGTGTGCGGAGAGACTCACAATGAGGTGGGAATGTGAGCTCACACAAGCGTGAATGAAGGCAGGAGCTTAAAGCTGGCATATGGACTAATGCTACTGCACTGAGCAGGCTACATTAATCAAATGACATTTTCTGCTTAATTAAAGATGGAAGTTAAGGTCCTGTGCTTTAATTTACTTCACATGGATTTTAAAGGGCTACTGTATATCCAACACATCTTCACACATAAATAGAAGAGGATCTTAACTACTGTAACTGAGGATAAATGGTTAAACAAACACAGCAGCAGATAGGTCTGATACTTTATAAACCAATAGGCAACTATACAGTGTTTCATCAGGTTCTGTATTCTTTCAGAGCAGTTTGTCTGCTCTGACCTTTGTTCATGGCTTAAGCACAAAGATAATATAATATTAGAGATAATACAGATTCTTTCTTTCCTTAACATTTTAGAGCCACTGTGCGGGCTGATTTTGTTGTGTGTGCAATGTGATAGGATGAAATGTTACTTGTCAGATCACAAGATCTGCCAGTGCTGCAAAACTTGCAGTTAAGGTGAATAAATGAATAAAATATAAAAAATAAACTTTAAAAGAGACTAAAGCTGCATAGTCTAAAGATTGTGCCAACTATGCAAAAGTATTGTTTCTGTGTGACTTTACTGAATGATCTTGGAGATAGATGAGTCAAAATACTCACTGCTGCTGCATTCATGTATGCATACAAACCTGCTGCAAAGAATGAGTGTTGTGAAATCTATTGTTTTTATGTACATTCCGGAAAATTCTGCCAGAAGCAAGCCTGAAAGCTGCGGGTACAACTGCAGTCAGCTAAATGTCTGAGACATAAAATTCAATGAAACAAAAGTGCTCTAAGTTGAACATCTTTAACATGTGCGGTGATAACAAAGCAAAGCAGAGGTGCTATGGGAGCTCAATGAAGGGATAGATAGTCTGATTACAGAGATAGCAGCATATAGGGAGGGCTGGGGTTGGCTGGGGTTGAGGAATCTAATCCCTGAGTTAATTGGTATGACTGATGAAGACAAATTGAAATGGGTCAGCTGAATCTGGGAACCAAGGAGGGATGGAAGAGAGGGGAAAGATATGCATTCTAATCCATAAAAAGAATATACACTTAGATTATGTTAGACCATACTAAAGTGAATGACAGTGAGACATAAACTCTCCCTGGTTAAAGAATGCACCAAACATTCACACTGAACACTGAAGCTAGGTGTTGATGGTACCATTGATTTTCCAATATTCACATCTATTCACAGGTTGTCTTCTCAGGGCTAGCTGAGTAAATGAATGCAAAGCGTTTCACCTGGTCTGTGTGTGTCAATGTTGAGTGTGGAAGCCTGGTCCTTTGAACGTTGTCTCTGCGGGCCTGCTAATTGAGCCAGATCAATTCACAGAGACAGCGAGCAGGTTGGCACAGTTGCCACATCAAAGAGATTCTAATAACTGCACACTGTGGCCATTAACCAAGCCTGAAAAAGCCATATTTATGTTTGCTTCAAAGCAAGCATGGCAGCATTGACAACACAGCGAGAATGTGGGCCTTTCCTGTTCTTTTTCAAGACTACAATTAAGGCACAATTTGAGAAGAGAACAGACGCTATTCACACTTACATAAATACAAGCACTCCAAATTGCACTTTAATTAGATCCATTTTTGCAGTCAGGGTGGAAACCAATAAAAACCTGATATTCTTAAGAAGAAATTGCAATAAAGACTAAATGGTGCTTCTCTAGCTGTGATACTTTTCACACAGCAGCAGCAGTCATAGCTTGCTGTGTAATGGTGATCAAGTGTTCATCCCATTAAATGCACAATATACTTGGATTTCTGTGTGTGCATATTATCCATTACTAATACTAGCAAACCAATATATTGGTTGGGATCTACTGGACTCTGGTACGTTAAAAAATCTGGTGAGCTTCCTGTCTATCTGCTTAGTATTCTTCAGTGTACAGGCTGCAGTTCAGCATGTATGTAAAAGCTAGTGTCAGCATCAGCAGGGTCTGTCCAATGTATGGTAAAAAAAAAAAAAGCCTGCACAGCTTTACAGCAGGTCAAACTTTACCTGGAGACAATATATCTTTAATACTCCTTTTTGGCCACCACTACTCTCCATTTACAGCAGAAATAGATATGCTGATGCTGTCTGTTGCCAGTTATCCCTCTTCTCCTTCCATCGCTCCATGCTTCTCTTTCTCACTCACCTCTCTGCCTGATAAGTGATAAGTTTATAACTTTGTTCATTAGTGCTGGCCTGTCTCCTGCTGTACAGGCTGTCTGCGGTGACATTATGGCTGGCAGAGCTCTCACTCTCACCTTCCAGCCCTCTCTTTTTCCGCAGTGTCTCACTTTTTGTCTCCCTCTCAATTCCATTCTTCTTACCATCTTTCCTACCTTACATATATATATATATTTTTTTCTTCATTCGAGCTCGCACTGATTTCTACTTAGTTTCCATGTCTCTGTTTCTCACTTTCTCTCATGCTCGCAGCTCGGCACGTCTCCGCACTGCACGGCGAAATAATTTACCGCATGCAGAGCTCCTGTGGATGATTGAAGCGTAATTAGACGGCAGAGACAGTGGAAGCCAACAGAGGTGCTTGGGAGCCAGTGCTCGTCAGATGGTCCGTCTCACTCTCACTGGCTTTGCCCTTCAAAACTATCACTTCTGTGGGAGGAAGAGGGAGGAGGGGGGTGGGGGAAGGGGGGGTACTGAGCCACAGCAGAGATAACTATAGTGCAAAAAAATGATACATTAGCACAGTGATTGGATCTTCTTTATGAGTCGTATTATCTCACTGCACTGCAGATATATCCGCAGGTATCAACGCTTTCTTTTATTCATGGCACCAAAATTAGGCCGTTCATAATGACTGCTGGAAACACAAGTAAGGCTCATTTAAACACAACTTGGGCAAACTTATTTCCTTTAAATCCAAGATAAACTTGCACCATGTATCCTTATGGTAAAGAGGAGCAACATGATGTCAAGAGGATAAAGGGCTGTATATAAAGTTCTGACTGAAAGCCACAGGTGCTTCCTGAAGGCTAAAACTGTACGTGATCACAAACAGTGCATACGCACTGTGGTTATGTGCTGACAAGCATCATTCAGATCCTTACATGCTGTATTTAAATGTGAAGCATAGTAGGCAAAAACTATGGAAGGAAATGAGCTGCTGTGAGTGATTATAATTATAAGGATGCCCCTGTTGATGGCAGCTCAAGAGGGAAAGTGCTGATCACCACTCTGACACCATATGCTCTGCGAACAAACAGCAAGGTGGATGTCAGGGGGGAAATGGTTTTGCGTTCAAGGTGGTGCACATGGAAAGGAGAGGTGAGCGATGCTGCTGAGTGAGCATCTGTATCCCCAAAGTCTGTCCAATTATCCAGCTGTATACACAACACACTGTATTCCCCCTACATTTTCTCCCAGATTTAACCCATGCTTGGGAGTTGGGGGAGGCAGACTCGCTGTTGTCAGCAGCCAACCACAAGAGCACTGTCAGCCGTCCCTTTGATTATCGCTCAGAGGTCACCATGTGTTGAGCTGAACCGTGGGGTCCTGGGTGTCAGTGGAGCTAAGACGTCAGAGAAGTCACCTTTAAAGGATAATAATAAGACTGCTGACTGACTGTAGACCACCCAGAGGGGAGATCCGTGCTTTTCACATGAATATAAATGTGATATTGACAGGAAATCTACCCTGGGAGAGAGGAAGCGAGAGACAGCAGAGGAAACGGAGCAAGTGAAAGCCAGAACACATGAGAGGGGAGGGAAGGGGGGCGTCCGTTTCACACCATTGAACCATCTGAAGCATCCACTGGTGACTACAGGTTGATGGGCCAATACGTGCACTGTGTTATCATAAACATTTGGGATTCACTTCATGGAGGCACTTTAATGACGCTTTTAGCATAATTTCCCAAATGTAATGTGAAGTGAAGGGCAAGCAGTGCCTTCCGGTCTGCCTGGAGCTTCTGTGAACCCTATAAATATCAGCTATTGAGACAAGGCTAGTGGGCGTCTGTGAAAACTCTCCAACATCGATCCAACACCGTTTGATTGACACCCTAGAGGAAGAATTTGTTCCTCAATATCACAGTATAAGACGTGTGTTTAATTTTCTATCTTCATGCTGTGAGAAACCCATATTTAACATATGCAACATATCAAAACTAGAGAGAAACTTAAACACTCTTTGAAGGATAAATTCCAATAGCACAGATCTGTATGTATACTTATACTGAGTATTTTGAGTCAGATCCAAAGATATTATGATCCCTAAGTATAGTAAACCAGGGTGTATGCTCTATATGATGTTAGAGTTGTTTAGCTAATTCTAGGTTGTCCAGAGTGAGTGGAAAAGAAGTTAAAAAAAAGGACAGCTTTGTTTTCATCCGGGCTGTTATCAGCAGAAGCCGACTGCAGCGAGAATAGGGAGGGATGATTTCCATAAAGACTGGCTGTTGTCTGAAAGCAAGCAGCTGTCAGGCGGAATTACCTCTACGACACAGACACCACAATCGAGGGCGCCCTTCCCATAATTCAGTCTGATTGGCTCAAGGGGAAAATGGCAGCCTGTGGAGAGTGAGGCGAGCGGCTGGTTGACAGGTTTGCATCTGTGATGCTCGGTGCAGCGTTTTACCTGTTATCATTCTGTCTGCTCGACGTGTCAGTTTTCTCAGTTCGGAAAGCTATCTGAACAAAGTGGCACAGAGAATAGAGTCCGTGGTGTGAGGAGGCAAGTACGTGCCTATTTCACCACACACACACTGAATGTTCAAGAGGGGAAAAAAGATCATTTAATTGATGACCCTCTTGTAAGTAATTAGTATTATTAGTTTTATCCTCTTCAGAGGTATTATGTTATTAACGCACATTATTTAAAATAGTTGTGACACCACAATAGCTCATGTGCATATGTTTGATGTTACAGGTGCACTTTTGAACAAGAAAATGGTGGAGAAGTTGTACATGGAAGAACTATGATTTAATAGCTAAACCTAACCAAGCTTTAGCTGTAGTAGCTGTAATCCACCTCTGAAAATCTGTACCTCAATGACAAATAAATAAATAAATAAATAAATAATACACACACACACACACACACACACACACAGTATTATGCATACAAGTATACACATGACCATACAGTTTGTGCACACACTGCCATGCACACAAACTCTACACCTATGTTAAGTGCTCTTATCTGTAACTTGTGTAGAGGTGAGTGACGGGGAGGGAGGCGCATGGGAGAAGTGTCCTTTAGGTGTCTTAATTATGGCTCTTCTCCTCCCTCTCGCTGTCACCATCCCCAGGGGAGGGCAAGACAAAAGGAAGGCAATGTTTCATCTCTACTGCCTTGGTATTTCAAATTCCAAGGGGACAACGAGGGGAGAGAGAGAGAGAGAGAGAGAGAGAGAGACAGCAGCCTGCTACAGAGGTGCAAGAAGAGGAAATCAAATGACACTTCCCTTTTCCCTCTTTTCCTGCCTCTTTTTGCAGCTGTGTTTAAAATAAGCTACCTTAATAAAAGCGTTTTAATGGCGTCAAGGCAGGGAAAAAAGGCGCAACTTGATTACTGTGACAGTTTTATTTAATGAGCTCAAAGCCTCTGGCTCTGACTTGCTATTCGTTTATTACTTTGTTGTGGAGAGATATATGTGACAAAATGGAGCTGTGGGAGTGAGAGAATGAGGATGAATGCTCTTATTGTGAAAGTCTTCTGTGGCGTTAGCAATCGTCTTTGTGATTTACACCTTCCTCTGTGCTCACCTGCGTTTTCATCCAGCCACGCCAGGGGAATACTGCTCTGCCCTGACAGAGCGGGGGGGTGTCAGTGACACCTTGGCAGGTAGGCAGACACAAAGACAACACGCTGTTAATTATTGATGGGAATAAATTGCACTGGCTGGATGTTTGGCAGGGCAACACATGGTGGAAGTGAATACAAATGTGTTTATGAATGTGTGACGGCGGGAGGAAAGAGCTTTAAGAAAAGGGGTCAAGAGAGGAGGAGTGAAGACAGAATGATGGTAGGGATACCTGGTAAAGAGACGTCAGAGACATGCAGAGGCAGTCTATAAAAGCAAACTACTCCTTAATGTCTCTCATAAGTGTGATAAAAGAGGAGGACTGCGGTACGGAATGCTAGCCTCTATTCGTGTGAATAGAACAGGGGAGCATTCAAAAAGAAACTATTATACACAAATGCTAATGGAGAATGATTTTGTGAATGCACCCACACATACACACACATGCAAACAAAGATTCTTAAAAAGGTCAGCTCTTTTGTTTTGGGACACAAGAGCCCTCTCATGAAAATATTGACTGATGAAAAAAAAAAGGGGAGCAATGCAGTGTGGTCTTAAAATGAGATGGACAAAGAGTACAGCTTCTTATCTGTATTCTGAGAGCCTGCCCTCTTATAAATATTGGAAGAAGGACACTGGTGGGTAGAGGAAACGGCCAAATGGTGCATTTGAGAAATGGCACACCTGAGCACCACACGGAATATCATCTCCTCCTGTCAGATCTCATCCCATTTGATCAAAATAATTGCCACCTTCATCGTTATCATCAATTCTGTCATCCTCACAAACGCCATTGCCGTTCTCCATCTCATCAGGCCTTCTTTGGCTTCCAGGTGGGGTAGTGTGTGTGTGTGTATGGGGAGGGAGGGGGGGTTTAGATCAGATCAAATGCGTTTGAGAAAATCACTCATGGTGTCCCTTCATAGTCATCACCATATTTATTGCTTCAATGCTGCTGACATTTTCTTCACCTATTTAGATATTCTGACACTGCCAAATCTTTGCCTGATACAAGAATAGCCTGATTTAGTCAGGCGGGCTTGTCTATCATAGATGTCCAGAGAGGGGGCCCTGCTGTGCTCTGTAGCCTATGGTGAGTGAATCAGCAGGGAAATGAAAAAAATAGAACATAAAAATGGGAAAAGGACAATGTGATCACAGCTAGCTTGAACCTCAGGGTGTAATTCTTGTCCTGAAACAACTGTTCTTTTGTCAGAAAACAAAATCGACTTTCAAAGACAATGTTTGTGTACATCTAGAGAGTAAAAAGGTGGGAGTGTTTTTGTAATTAGTTGTGTTTACACAGTTTTAACAACCTTGGGAGGATATTGGTTAAAATATTAATATCAGAATTTTGTTTATGCCTTAAAATCTGAACTGAAATTGGATCCAAAAAACATAAATTTGTCAGGTTCTATGTGTAATGATACAAAAATGGTTGTAAACTGCCAATGTTTCCCTTTCATCCAAGATTCTCGGGTGTGGTGGATTACAGTCTGACCTGCCAGTGTGCAGCTTCCTCTGAGGTTCAGTACATCTCTCCATGTGTGTCTGTCAACCTGGCTCAATTGTACAACTCACTGGGGTTCACTTTGTACTACCAAAACAGCTTGTCTCATCTGCTTCCACTTTAGCAGGCTAATAATGCTGCACAACATTACACACGCGGCTGGTCAAACCTCAGTTCAAGCTACAGGCCAGCTCACACACTGGCAGCACAAACACATGCTCTCACACACAACACAACAAGACCACATAACCACTTGAAACACGAGGACACACACTTGTGCACGTATTGTATGAGACTCCAGCTTTGTCCTTTCACAGGGTGTCAGTAAGATAAAACAGACCTGCAGTACATGCACTGCAGTCACCTCCTAGCTTGTCATATAAAGACACTCAAATGCATTTAACAGTCCACAGTCAAGTGTCTTCTTATATTAGAGTGAACAAGTCTGTCATTTAACAGCAAAGTGCTGTGGAGAATGACTTCCAATAAAAATGTGTTTATGGCCAAAAACAGTTTGTATGTGGAAGTGTTTCAGATCCATCCTCATCTATGAAGTGTATTAAATGTACAGTATGAGATTCCTGGAAGGAGCTAATGATAATACACTGTGACGTGAGCTTGTTTTTAAACACTCCTTACCTTGGCCATTTGGGCCTGCACCCCGGTGGCTTTCAGAGACGACACGGCCTTCTGTGCTGCAGCTGGGCTGTCAAAATCCACAAAGCCATAGCCTGGAGAGAGGAAAAAAGAGAGGGAGAGAGGAAAAGAAAAAAAAAAACAGAAACAGACATTAGTTAAGAAAAAATGGAAGGAGATGACTAACAAGGAGAATGACAGGCACTTGGTAATTGTAGCAGTAATAGGTTGGTAACATGACTACAGAGGCTGCCAGTTCTCATATCTGGTGAGCACTACATTGTTTGATAATTAGCGACACTGACGTTCATAGGGGGATGCTATGCATCTTAATTAGTAGCATGGATGAGCGATTTAGTAATAACAAACCCCGGCAACCTGCCCACCTCCACACACACACACACACACACACACACACACACACATCCTCTCATACACAGCAGATACAAGTAAACACAACCACACTGAGCAGCAGAAGAATAAAGAGCATGACTGTTTGTTATAGGGTTATAGGGTTTGTGGTTTAATGATAACTCACATGCATTCATTTCAACAAGTACAATAATTAATGTAATGCTAATTTATGAAAACTCCATCCATGATTAAAGAATATTACACACGTGTACAGTACACACACACACACACACACACACACACACACACACACACACACACACACACACACACACACACACACACACACACACACACACACACACACACACACACACGTCAATTAATTCTTCAAAACACCCGTTCAGCCTTTTGATTCTTGGAGACTGTGAAGCTGGCTGGCCCACATCGTGTTCCTCAACACTGGGCATATTAACACAACCCCATTTCACAGCCTCCATAATCCTCTCCTTGGTAACAAATCTCTCAAAGGTTGACAGCATACGAGAGCTGCTGCCATTTCTCTCTCGCTTTTTCTTCAACTCTGCCTGTCTTACATACACATAAAAAATGCACTTTCTCATAATTTCCCTTTCTGTTCATCTTTGTGCTGTCGTCACTGTCCTCTTCTCTGAACACTGTTTCTCCCTCTCATATTCCTCCTGACATTAACAGCCACCAGCCCCCATCTGGAAATTCATCAGCGGAGAAAGTGAGGGGAATGAAATCTGCAGCTGTGATTTATGAGTTATTGTGATCTTGACGTTTTCCGAGATGTATCGGAGACACGGGGGTCACGTCGGAGTTAATTAAAATTTGGTGGCGGATTAAAAGCAGTCAATGGTGCCCTCTGATCCACTGTTTCAGAAGGAAAGTGTAATTAGAAAAAGGATAATGGCTGTGAGATGACAGGGAGGGGGGACACAGTTACCCCAACAATCATGTACTCACATAAACATCCACTGTAACACCTCTGCTTTCTCACCCTCCCCATGTGGTATGCGCTTTACACAAACATCTCACTTTCTCAGGTGTCTGAGGTGTGTGATATGGTGGCGGTGAAGGGGTGTGAGGGGTTGGGGTCATTTTCCTGTCGGATGGCGGCGAAGGAGTGGGGAGTAATGTGAAAATCATAACCTGTGGCGGAAGAGAAATTGAGTGCGAGGACTGATTAATGGCCAGCTGTTAAGAGTGAGGCTGGGAGGGGAGGCTCTTTAATTGTAGAAATATGAAGCACCGGAGTAAAATGTCCAGATTCAAGAACAGACATAGGAGGATGATATAGTGCAAAAGTAGGAACACCAACTTATAAAAATACATTTCTGTTATTGGTTTACAGGTTTACTGGTTATCAGTTTCTTTGTCACTGATTTGTAATCTAATCTTACCAAATCTTTGTATGTTGAATTTATTGTCTAAATGTTGATATAATCTAAAAAAACACCAAGCTCTCTGCCTTTATTTTTTGAGTGTCTGTGGTCACAGTGAGTCTGCCAGAACTGGCTCCTGATAATACTTGTAAGTCATGGTCAGTTCAACAAACAGGACTTCATTTACTAAACCTTGCACAAAAGATGCATTTTAATCATTTGGGTCTTCTTTAAATGCTGCTTCCCTTCTTTAGAATACATCTATTAACAGCACATTTACAGAACCACACATAATGTTACTGACGCCCTCTGGGCAGTGGATAATTCTCTTTAATAATCAGAATATTCCAATGGTGGATATTTGGAACCCCCAATTACAAATTTAATATTCACCCCACTACCACCTGGAGTGCACTTATCAAATTTTTAGCAGGATGAAGATTTTAGAGAATGCTGACCTATATTCAGACTGCTCTGAATGGATGGATGAAGAAGAGAGATGAGGGTGGAAGGAAAGAAGGCGAATGAAATGTTGTGTACAAAGGAAAGGCATAGTGGGTCAGCTGAATGCACTCAGCCTCCAGTAAGACATCCAGTTTGGCTCTTCCCCTGCGCAGTTATTGTAGCTGATATATGCATAATGATTCTGTAATGTGGAGTGTTTGATCTGTAGCCACAGGGTAAAACTGTTAAAGGCTTGTTTTGTTGAAAAAGAGAATAATAATTGAGAGATATGGAGACATTTTAAAGCTCTATTTGTGCTTCTATCAGGTAGAGTGCGTGCTGTAGAGGTTACTTTCTTTGTGTGAGTATGAGAGAATGAATATGAAACTGTGATGTTAAATGAGTCATTTAGGCTCATTTGGCTTTCCTGCATATGTAAGGTAATAGAAAATGTGATGGTGCTATAGCTGTTATACATCTTTAAAATTTAGCAAAATAATCTGTAATTGTTTGAGCAAAAATCATCTGGGGCTCTTTCAGCTACCAGCTTAACACTAGCTGCTGCACTTTACTTTGCATACGAAAGTCATTTATGAAATAAAATAATAAAATAAAGATGTAATGTGTATGGTACAGTAATTCAATCAGAACCTACACAGCTGATGGTTCCTTTACTGCCATTTTTTTTACACATTTCTTTCTGCTAGATAGCAAAAATGGCAGCCATTAATGCTAATATTTGTCAATCTTTCCTCATTTAACATTTACAACTCACAAGAGTAAGAATGAGAAAAATACCAATGGAGCTTTAGTAGTTTATTTGAATTTCCTCGTATACATTGACTAATAGAGTCTGTGTGTATATGTCTGTGGGTTACATTGACCCAGTGAGTCACTGAGCTGATGAAAAAGCAGCAGGATCAAGAAACACCGTTATATTCAATTAAAGACATGACATTTCACACACATAAACTACACTCCTACACACAGATGCACGCAGATGTTGTTGCTTGAATACTGAGTTTCTGAAGCCAAGTACATGTTGTACACTGTTATGCATTCAATGCGGGTACTCTGGAGCTACAATCTCAAGTGGGATGCAGAGGGCATGGTGTTGCTTTGAAGCCTTTGCACAAACATCCAATCGATAGCTGTCACTTAAATGTTGCTCAAAGTGACTGTCTACATGCACTACTGCTGATAATGCTGTGCAGCTAATATGCACATGCACACACACGCACACAAGAACTCTAGGAGGATGTTACCCCAAATACACACACACACACACACACTATATATATATATCTTTGTATATACAGACACAGGCCGTCTCTCTGAGAGGAATAAAGAGAACATGAGCTGCCATATTATATTTCCTGGTCTTGACTAGGAGCCTGTCAAGATAAAAGGACCATCTTCAATCAGTTACTACATGATGCTACCAGTGCTTCCATTCTGCTCAGTGACTGCATGAAGTGTGTGTCTGCAGATGAGGCTGGATGCTTCTTTAACACAGTCCCCTTAAGGAGGTGTAGAACTACAGCTGATGCCTCCTCGGGCTGTGCTCACACAAAAGTCTTAAGCAGAGAACAGAGATAAGGGACTCATTACAGTGTGTGTATCGACATATCAATCAACTATGCATCATTCATGCATTCACCATCAAATTATGCTAATCCTAATTACTTCTGGGGAAATGGCTATTCTTTATCTGCTAATAGTTGGGATTGTTTGGGGTTTCCTACCTACAATATCCACCAGC
>JAVQJX010210168.1:0-11123 GCA_036025115.1 Ambassis agassizii
GGGAATATTGTCAGTATTGCTACACCATTTTTGACAACTGTCTCTGTTGAGAAATTTGAATGTAGTCTGTGTCTACATTAAGGCAAATGTGCTTCAGACTTGTTTTTCACATTGACAATTAAAAACAGCAAGAAGTTGTATCTAACACAATAGACATAGAGATCAACACAGCCCAGTGGAAGTTTGTGTTTTACTTGCATAACAAATTCCCTGTGCAGTCGTTGAGTTGATGAACCATGTACGGGCCATTACTGAGACTGCAGTTGTAACATTGCATCAGTACAACCAGGAGTTATCAACTAATTGATGTGACAGCCTGAGAGTGGGTGTAAATAAGAGGGAGAAATCCCACAACAGACCCCGAGGAGACACACTGACTGGCTCCAAGCAGCTCGTTTCCTGCCATGATAATCTAGAGAGTACCACTGTCATTGACAGCGCACCCATTATGTGGGACTTACTCAGAAGTTCAATACAGAAGGACAAACAAGGCGAATGAATGCAACATTTAAGGACAGTTAACCTTTGCTC
Organism: Ambassis agassizii; assembly: GCA_036025115.1. Taxonomy (NCBI): domain Eukaryota; kingdom Metazoa; phylum Chordata; class Actinopteri; family Ambassidae; genus Ambassis; species Ambassis agassizii. Next base: position 532 of record JAVQJX010210168.1, read on the forward strand.
ATTGACATGTGCCTTTAACTGAGATGTGGGGCCTCATTATGTACACCCAGGAGGCTGGTTTAACATAAAGGAGTATTTATTGTCCTGTTATGTAGGTCATAAGGGCCATAACAACTCTTAAATAAGCTGTCACACAGACTATTTAAGGGCTTAGTACAAGTAAATATCAAAACTATCAAAAGACTATCAAAACTATCAAAAGAAATTCTACAAAATGTTTCCAAGAAATCACAAACGCAACTATGTTATGTAGGCGCATTGCGGCTGTCAGCATTAGAGGTCTGGCAGTCCCACATGAAATCTTACATTATGAAAGGTAACCACCTAACTTGCACGGAAAGAGTTACTTTCATGGAACAAATTACCTTTCCTGGCCATCTGAGCCTCCCGTGACCCAGGGGGAGCGTTGATGTCTCCTGTACCCTGGAAGTAGATGTATTTCTTCACAGTGATAAGATTTGGTGCAAACTTCCACACATCTTCTCGGTCGTCGATTATACAGACCATCGAGTCCCCACAAGGGAAAAGGTTCCTAACGGGGAATATGTTGGACAAAACGCTGTTAAGATGGCTTCCTGACAGATGCTCAAATTCAGACAAGTCATTGCACATCTGCCTGCTTAAGTTATTTCAGTGACAGATGAGTATAAAGAGTTTCAATTTCTTGCATCAATCTTGTCACAGTCACTGACAACCAAAGTAATAATAATAAATCCCATTTGTGCTCATATCTTAAAAACAGATTGCCCATGGTACAAACAGTCGCAGAAGCACTTGTTTCTAAATGCAATGCTGTCATCCAGTTTTTGTTTTGACAGGAGTGCAGATGTGTAGATCACCACATACACCACACCGCCACAACTGATTTGATTGTCAGCTCTGGCAGAGGGTAAAACCCACCTAAGATTCCCTGTCTTCGAGAACGGATCAATGCATTCATCTCTGGAAAGAATCCGATGAGAGAAAAGCTTCTTTTCAGGATCCAGAAAGCCTAAAAAGCAAGAGAAAAAGCTGCATATTTTAATGCCACTTCAGCTGTAACATCACCTCCAATTCTACAGTGTATGTGATACTTGCATTGACAATAGTTACAAAAACAACCTTTTTGAGACATTTTCTTGACTTTTCCTTTGATAAGAAAAATATTACCTTCTCTGGCTTTGTGATTATGTTAAAGAGACACAGTGAAACCTTGAATAGAGTGCTACTATGGCTCAAGCAGACTGGTATAAGTACAACAGAGGCTGTCAATAGTGGGAGCATTGCTTTGAAACATGCCCACCTTCCTGCATCAGGGTCAGAAGTAAAATCCAATTCAAAATTCATCAAACATTTATCATATTGGAGGCAGAACAGCACTGGACCACAGCTGCCCCTATTTTACAGTATTATGAAAGATGGCAGCCTGAATACTAAAATTATAACAACACTTCAATATAACTCTTCCCTGAATCATGAAACTGTAAAACTGTAAAAGTATTTCTATTTAGATGCAAAGCACTGACCAGCATTTGTAAGTATAGTTCCCAAGTGGCTTGCACAAAACATTAGATGCACAACAATCAGCTGGAGCACACATCATGTGCAGACACTTCCCTCTTATGGACACAAATTGACAGTACAAGGGTCTCCAATTTGTTAATTCTAATCCTTACTAAAGTGAATCTATACTGAATCTATGCTTGAAATACAACATGCATTGAATACCACTTTTATAATAAAAAGGTGCTGTAAAATATAATCCCTTACCAGCAATGGTGTGTGCATATAGGCGGCTCCCAAATGTGAAGACATGCAACTCATAGAGTTTGGCAATTTTCTCCAGGAATTCCTTGCAGTGTGGGCGTAGACGTGTGTGGAGCATGGGCTCTCCTCGCCCAAGTTGGAAGTGGAAAATCCCCTGAAGGAAATAAGAGTTTTAATAACACAATAACACAGAACGCACAGATGCAGGGCTCAATATCTGTTCTTAAAGCAGAAGTAGCAATAATGAATGTTTCTGTGCTGCTTATAATAAAAACAAAATAGACTGCTACCTTATTGGACATACGCTGGCAGTGCTGTTCAGTGGTGTGGATCAACGTCTGGTCTAGATCCACCATGAGGACCAGCTTTTTGTTTCGATGGAGTCTCTGTTGGTCTTCTCTGCCCAGCTGTTCTGCTTGCTGTTGGAGTAAAAGCACAGGATGGGAAAATATGAACAACCACTACTTCATCATGACAGTTTGTGACTGTCTTCATGTGCTATAAGTGCCCTGCTAACCCAGTCTTCCACGTACCTACACCATATGACTCACCTCAGAGCTGACCATCAGCTCAGGGACACTGTGCACCATGGAGACTGTTGCTGTGGAGATGGGATTTTGCTGGTTCCCATTTGTGCTCTGGAGCCTGAGAAGGAAATTTAAAAAAAAAAGAGTGGGAGTTATGCTTGTGTATCTTTCCAGTCCTTGAACATATTGATGCCAAAACGAAAACCATCTTTTGCAGGCATGCAAATTCATATTTGTTTGACTTAGTAGCAGTTATTTTAGATGTGAGCCAGGAAAATACATTAGAGATTTGGCTGATTGAAGAAGCTCAGGATAAATGACAGACACACCTTTCCTTGGAACATGTTAGTGAAGTATTACATGTGGTATTCCGGATTCCGGAGCTCCCCAGTAAACAAATTATATAGTGACTGACTGAAAACTGTAGATAATTGATTTCCACTAAATATATAATGGCCATTGCTTTACCTTAAAAGAGTAATCGATCTCTGTAAAGACTTAAGGAACAATAACACTGCAAACAAAAACATGTTTAGTGACCTGAGCTGACCTGAGCTCAGCTCTGTCTGTGTGATCTCTGGTGCCACCTGATGGCTTTCATAGAAACAGAGTTTACCACAGACAGTGACTGCAGCACAGTAACATCCTCAGAATGAAGAAGCTGAATGATGCAGGTCATGTCAGGTGACAGTGCCAGCAATAACTTTTATTTTCTTTTGGTAACAAGTCCGTTTTCAGCTGGTTGCAATAACGAATAAAGTATTTGAGGTGAAGCGTCCTAAGCTGAACAGGAAAATCAAAAATCAAAAACAACAAGACTAAAAAAGGTGATAAAAAGGAGTTTGTATTCACTTACTGAGTTAGATCCTGGCCACATTCAGCACACAAACCCTTCATGACTATGGGATGACTGCATTCTTCTATTCTGATAATGACACCCCTGAAAAAAAGAAAAGGTACATAAATGAATATAGTTTTAAGATCATTAGATCTAGCTTTTGGTATGCTTCTCTGTAAATGAATTTGCTTTGACAATGTGGTGTGCAAGACTATGAAGATGTTGCATTGACACCTACAGACAAACTATGTATTGCAGGTTTGCTTTGACTGACAAAAAGTTCAGATCTTTTAAACATGATATTACTATTCAACTCTTGGAACCATTTTAATTTTCTATTAAAATCTAAGTGGAATAATCCCATCAACTGACTGAATTAGAATTTACAGTAAGGAAATGCACACATGGTTTTGTTTTGTGACCAAGTCATAAAAGTTTCAATAGACTGATGCTGATAAAATTTGAATTTATTCACGCTACGCTAATGTGCAGCGGGCAGGAAAAAAAAAAACATCCCAGGGTGACAGTAGCTTACAAATTTGGCATGTCCTTGCAGTAAGACGGCGATAAACCAGTACGTATAACAAACATGTTGTTGTACTGTAAATCGTCCCTCTCAGATTACTCCCCAGCACTCAGCATCTCCAAACTATGGACAAGGAGCAGGCAGCAAGGTAAAAGGGTAGGTCACACGTATGGTTTTGCTAATTCTCCATTTGTTTACTAGTATGAAAAGGTGTAAAAATGACTTTTGCCATTAGTCTCAAATGATCTCCATGCCAGGGAAATTACCACTGTATTGCGATGTGCATAACGGCGCACAAAAAGCTGTCTCAACGTACACATTCTTCAACGCCAGCCTCCGCGTACACCTCTACCTGTCATCCTGCTTTGCTTGTACACACCGTGAGGGACGTCTGCGTCAAGACAAACAAAATCGCGACAACAATCCACGTGCTGACACTTTCAAAATAAAAGTGTCAACTATTTTTCCCTGGATACAGCCTTGCATGTTTATTGAAGTTACTATTTGACAAACTACGTTGTGTTCTGCTTTCACTCGTTGTTTCCTTTAACCATAATTACAACACATCAACGGGTTGGTAAACATACCATTTGAAAGAATGTGCTTTTATTTTGGAACGTCTGAATTTAAGTGTGCTTGTTTATTTTGACTGACTTGACACAGCAAGTGCTGAATGTGTTGGCGTGCGTATGGCTAGCCTACAAGCTAACCGTAACTTAGCAATGTTAGCTTGTTAGCTATCTGACGTGCAGCTCAGTCAATAACTGCAACAACAATCCCAAAACTGAGCTGAGAGACTCCTGTAGCCTTTCCAAGCAGGGGACAGGTCAGCTAACATTAGCTAGCTAAAGCAAGCAGGGTGACTCACCCGGGGGGTATGACTTGACCAAGTTGACAGCATAGCTCCTTCACTACTCCAGCACGGTCCGATTTCACCTTCTTCTCTGGCAGCTTGGCACCCTCTGCCCCCTTCTCCTGGGGTATGGGAGCACACAGAGCTAGCACGGAATCGACGTTGACAAGAGTCCCGGGTTTGACTTTCCACTCTAGTAGCCGTAGAGGGAGAGCTCCGGTCGGCCAGCAGATATCCGCCACCTTCACCGAGGGGCCCTCCACTGCTGCACCGCCGCCGCCGCCACCACCGCCAGAATCTGCAGGAGGATCCTCCATCTGCTATACACTCTCCAAAAAAATCTTTAGTTTTCAGTAGCTGTCCACCTAAAGATTGGCCACCTGTCCTCGCAATACCCCGTGAATCATTAAAACATGCAAACCATTAGGAGCAACCAGCGTTAAAATAAACGCGCTGCCTATTTAAACACAGTACGTCCCACAGTCAGTTATGTTCGCTCTTCCCGCCCGTAAACAGGAAAGCGCAACGCTGCAGCGACACGGGTCGTTACAGCATCCGGTGCATGAGCGCGATAGCTACATGAAAAATGTATGCTTACAACTTAGCTTTCAAAATAAAATTCTCAAAAAAAAAAAAAATAATAGCACCATGTTGTTCGCCAAGACTCGTTAAAACTATAATTCCACCATATACAATATCGGATAGTGCACTTGATTACGTTGGGTGTTTGTTGTTAGTATTATGTGAAAAAAAGCGTTTATTTTTGCGGCATTGTATAAGTTAAGCTTTATTTCTATAAGCTTTATTTTGAACCCCACTTCCTTTTTCCGTTGTTGTTCTTGCTTAATTGTCCTGCTTTAACAAAACGTTTTTTTTTGCAATGCACGGGTTGTTGTGATTTTTTTATCATACATGCAAATCGAACAAAATACAATTACTATAACAAAATCCACGATGAATGTACTGGGATTTTCCTATTATTGTCTTTGCTACAACTTTCCAGTTTTTTCCGCAAACCTTGATTTGCATGGAACATATGGAACCCACAGAGACTTTACCTGATGTAATATGATGTAACAAATGAACAACACTACAGTAGTGCATATTTATTTGGTTGCACTAGTGATCTTTCAATTTACACAACTTTATACCTCGATATTAAATAACAAAGATCAGTTAGGGTCTGCTGAACGGATTTAATATTAGGTTTAATATTATCTTAGGTAATAATTTAGTGCTTATTATTATTATTTAGAGTTTATTTATTTTCACCAAAGATTAATTTAAAAGGATGTAGCTGTGACGCAAAGAGAAAAAAGACAACGGACGGTTCAGCTTCCACTTCATTTGGATCTCAATGCATTCCGGTGTTGTATTTATTAAACCAATTTGATCAAAAAACTTAAATATATATAAACGTGTTTTACACATTCAGGGTTGTTTCTCGGCACAATTAGATCAAAACAAAATGTGCTCCAAAATAAAACAAGCAGAAATAACCATAACCCCTCAAGCGGAAGCGGAAGTAGATGGGAGTGCACCTTCTCATTACCTAGCTACTCTTGGGTTAAACGACAGCACGCATGCTAGTACTCGATTTCAATGAAGTAGGTGGTGCAGACTGTCGGCCACTCTCGGCTGGAAGGACACTTGGGACAGACGCTTTTAGTCTTCGCTTTTACCGTGAAGCCAGGAATCATGACAGCGGAGACCTCTAGGATGGTGAATAAATGATATGCGTTCTATGTTAGATTCAGCTCTGTTAGGAAGGAGAGGTCGCTAATTTAGCTAGTTGACTACAAACTCTCTTAAGTTAGCTAATTGACCACAGGCTAACTGTATTTAGGTGGACGTGTAAAGAATGATTTGGGAAATAATGCCTCTATATAAATGACTTACACTTTAACAGTTTTGCCTTTTTACAGTTTGACAGTTTACATTTGCATACAGAACTGGCTGGGGCTCACTTGAGGCTGTTTAAACATATTTGTGTAAACAGCAGCTATTCCAGTTCTTTGACAGCCCCTTAAGGTGTAGAGACAAGAAGCACTCGTAAGGCTTCTTCTTTGTCGTCTGAATGTGTGAGTTACTGTTTGATATTTCAGTGCTCAGGTCCCTGACATCCCAGCTATCTGTAAATCAATTTGACAGCAATGGAGACACTTTGTCCCTCAGATACAGACAGCGAACTAAAACAACAAAATAGCTGGTCAAACTGGCCTTGATCCAGACCACAACCTTCTTCTCACCATGTTCTCCTGTTACTAATCAAAACACACCGTCTGAGAATGTGTGTGAATCCACCTGGAGAGGAGTCAGATTAGTCATGTGTGCCTAGAGTGGCCAGAGTTCAGAGTTCCCTCACTGTATCTAACTGTCAGATCAACATGTTCCAGGCAAATATAATGTGTTTTCTTTACACGCATTTGGCTTCAGATGTGACCCTGTTTTATTTTTCTTCAGCTAAGATTATGCCTGCATCACCTGGCTCTGTTCCGAAGATGTTCACATCCTGGCCAATCGTGTCAGACAACCAGGTCCTTCAGTTCACTCAGGTACAACATGTCAGCCAGGCCACATTCACAGATCTGAGGCTTCTCTCTGTGATAATGATTACCGTCTTTGCTCCTCCCAGGGAAGGTAAGCACAGAGGGCTGTTATGGAAGACATTGGTTGGCCTCTCTGTAGGTGTACCTGCTGTGGTTGCTGTCCGGTATGCTGCATCAGAACCTAGAGAGAGGAGGAAGATGAGGATTGTGATTGAAGGATTTGGTCGTTTCTGCAGGTTTGTCCCAGAAACAGTGAGAAACGGGCAAGAAAAAATGAGAGGAGACATATTAGAGATGATATGAAACAATTATTCCAGTAGTGAGTGTCCATCCATATTACGCAAGTGAACCCTCTGATAACCTTCAGAGGTCACCTTCAGAGGTCACAGCGAGAGTCTTATCTGTTTGTTCTCAGATCTCTCTCTGTGGGAATCTTGATCTCTGTGGATTACTGGTGGACCACCAATGTGGCTCTTCGTGGAATGGATGAGGTAAGTTACATGTAACCACTGTGGTCAAGGCACAATGTGGCTTTGACTCTTGCTGCTGTCCTGAGAGTAAAGGCTGACATTGAACCTGTATATAAATATACCATTTTTCACAAGATTTCCTTCTGGTTTTAGCTGAGTGTTTATACTGTGTTGTGTACTATATCTGTCCTCCCCTGCTAGAGCAGCCCATCCTACTTGAGTGGGATGTCAGCATGCCACCAGAGGGCAGCAGAATGCATGGTTGAAGGAGCCATAAAGAATGGAGGACTATACATTAAACTCGGCCAAGGTCTGTGTTCCTTCAACCACCTGCTGCCTCCAGAGTACATCCACACCCTGCAAATACTGGAAGACAAGGCCTTGAACAGAAGGTACAAAGAGGTGAGGAACCACAACACAAAAACAAGGCTCAGTAAGGGGACAGAATGACATTTTTCAGGAATGTGTTTGTGTCTACAACAGGTGGATGCTCTCTTTCAAGAGGATTTCGACAAAACCCCAGAGCAGCTTTTTAAAACATTTGACTATGAACCTATTGCAGCTGCTAGCTTGGCTCAGGTTCATAAAGCAAAGCTGCTTGATGGGACTCCTGTTGCTGTGAAGGTGAGCACCGGCTCCAATGACACTTTATTTTCACCAGACTTGCAGTGTTGTCCCATATATTCTACTCCAGTTAAAAGAAATTTAAGTATATAAGAATGGACAGTCTAAAATGCTTCATACCCACAGGTGCAGTACATTGACCTCAGGGATCGGTTTGATGGTGACATCAGAACATTAGAGATCCTGCTGGATATTGTTAAGTTCATGCATCCCAGTTTTGGATTTCGATGGGTCCTGAAGGTCAGGAAATGGTTTGTTATTTACTTAGTATGTACATCCAAGACAAAGTGTCTCCTTGTACTATTTTTATCCTAACTGTTGTAGGACTTGAAGGGTACACTGGCTCAGGAATTAGACTTTGAGAACGAGGCCAGGAATTCTGAGAGGTGTGCAAAGGAGCTGAAACATTTTAAATTTGTTGTTGTGCCCAAAGTCTTCTGGGAGCAAACTAGTAAGGTGAGTAAGGCATTACCTGCGCTACAAGATACTTGCACTTTAATACAGTCCAACCCTTCATGTGTGCCACCTTTCCTTCTGCCCAATCTAAAGAGAGTGTTGACAGCAGAGTTTTGCGAAGGCTGCAAAATCAACAATGTGGAAGAAATGAAACGGAAAGGAATAAGTTTGAAAGATGTAAGTGAATGTCAAAGTTCAGTATCATTTAAATATATGCTGCCCTCAATACCTCATCTGAGCTTTGTTTTTCAGACTGCTGATAAACTGATCAGAACATTTGCAGAGCAGATATTTTATACTGGTTTTATCCATGCTGACCCTCATCCAGGCAATGGTAGGTACATCATTCAACACATCACATGATGAGCAATGTATTGAAAATCAATTACTTCCAGCTAAGTCATTAACCTATCAATCATGTGATGTTTTTTCAGTTCTTGTAAGACAAGGTCCAGACAACAAGGCAGAATTGGTGCTGTTGGACCATGGCTTGTACGAAAACCTCAGCCAAAAGTAAGAACTAGATAATGTTCTCTCCAATTTGTTCAAACTTGATAAAGACATCTGATAATATTTTTCTGACTTTAGTGACAGGGAGTCCCTGTGCCAACTGTGGAGATCTATAGTTCTCAGAGATGAGCCAGGAATGAAGGAGCACTCCCAAGCTCTAGGGGTCAAAGGTAAAGAGGCTTAAAAGCATGCTCAAATGTGTCCTGAAAGTAAATGGTAAAGTGCTGCAGGAAGACTCTTACTTTTGTTGTGTGATGTTCTGTGCAGAGTACTTCCTTTTCTGCGAGATGCTGCTGCAGCGTCCGATCAACATGCGCACATTGGGTCTGTCCAACATCCTGAGCAGGGAGGAGACTGCGTACATGCGCCAAATGGCCATCCAGCGCTTCGACAGCATCATGCAGGTGCTGAAAGCAATGCCTCGGCCCATGCTGCTAGTCTTTAGGAACATCAACACGGTGCGAAGCGTCAACATCACACTGGGAGCGCCCATTGACCGCTACTGTGTCATGGCTAAGAGGTTGGTGCAGGAGATGTTGTGGTCACTGTGAAGACAGGGGTCATCAGTGGGGTAAACAAAACGAGCAGAAAAGCAGCATGGAAATTAGGAAAGATCCTTCACTCACCTCAGAAGCACATGCATGAAATGAAAAAAAGAAAAAGAAATGCTTAGTCTTCATCCCAGTGAGGCATCTTCTCTTCTTGGATACATACAATCTTGATTGAAATTTTGATTATGTTTTGAATGCTAGTAATAGTCTGTGCATACACCACTGCACATAAACTGCATTGTCTGCCACAATGGTACATCCCTTGAAGTTAGCACATATACTTGAGTATTCTCTTACTACATGTTTTTAGTGCGGTGCGAGGCTGGGGGAAAATACAGGCAAAGAAGTCTGGGATCCTGCCCCGACTCTGGGTCTTCAGCTGGGGAAGGACAACATGGGAGAGCTTCAAGTTTGAAGTGGCTTTGAGGTTTGAACATTTGTTTTGCTAGTAGTTATTCAAATGGCGTAAATGATAACAGGCCACTAAAACACTAATGTTCAAACTACCCCCTACAGGTCAGAGATGGCAATGATGAGTGTGATGCGTGCGTTCCTGAGGCTGCTGGATTACTTTGGTCTCATGTCACTGGATGCAGACCTGTATGAGTACCTGAGATAGTGCAAAGATGTCTTCCACTCAATGCAACCCTTAAGGATAAGGACCCATTCCAAGTATAAGTGAATGCAGCTTTTTGTCAGAGGGGGCTTTCACCGATGTGGCAGTTCAGGGAGATGCTGCTTATGGTGCTGCTTAACTGTGCAATACTCACCATTAGACAATCATAGTGACATTCATTGTCACTATGGGTGACAACGGACTGGGATAGTTAAACGTAGACACCTAAGGACCTCAACCTGACAGCCATTTGTAAAGATTTTAATTATTTTTTCTTTCAATATGTTTTAGTGTAATCTTTGAAATCTCCTTAATATCAAAATTAG
>JAVQJX010210216.1:0-17588 GCA_036025115.1 Ambassis agassizii
CCTTATCCAATGAGATAAACTCTCTTTTCACTCATGGACAGCTCTGATCCTCTGATGCCACTCATGGCTCTCATTGCCCCATATATCAAACAAGTGATGCATGCAGTACAGTAAATAAATTATGTAAACTGTAAGACTATGGAGGATGTAGTTCTCCATCATAGATGAGGCCAGCTTAGTAGTGACATTGATCAGATGTGAGAGACAGGAGAGAGGAGGAAGCAAAGGATGATCTTCGAGTTACATCTTATAACACCCACAGCTCCAGTGGGAGGCCAGCTGTAAACAGCCCAGTTGCCCATGGCCCAGTTTGATGAAAGGGTTTCTCTGAGAGGGATTACTCGCCCCCTTCACCACAGCCTTTGCAATCAGTCTGTGCACCCTCCTCAAGCCTCACTGTGTGTACATGTACAACCACAGCAGAGTATACAGAGCTTTGCAGCCTCCAGTGGATCCTGGAAAATGGACTTTGGAGAGGGGGGGGGGGGGGGGTGTAATCATTAGAGTCATGCTTGAGATGGTTTTGGAGAGAGCGAGCTGAAGGCCCAGACTGTTTAACCCTGACCCACCACCCGGTAAACCCTGCTTCTTTCCAAACATACACGCCAAGCCTCTGCCCAGCCCCAAAGATTAATGTTGCATGAAATGGCATCGCAAGCCTTGTCCATCCCAGATATAGTCAGTGTTGTTAGCAGTAATGGGAGGGAGGTGGAGGGTCGAAAAATCTCCTGTGTGGAGTGACTCTGAGGAGAGAGCCATACGTATGTGGTTGAGTGGCAAGTTGAGATTTTCAGCTCTGTTAGAATAAAGTTTCCACTTTTATTACCAAAGGATTTTTGATGTGCATAGAAGCCCTCTGTGTGAACGTGTTTGTCCATGTTTCTGTGTTTATTGTTGTCATTGCACAGACATATGTGTGCCTGCAGGCAGACACGTTATATCTAGCTGTCTACTTCAAGCTAAATATTTCTGACAGCATGTGTGTTTATGTGTGTTTTGGTGTAGTCATTGTAACAAAAACCGCCCCCCCCCCCCCCTAATTTTTACAGCAGAGGCAGAGCACGTATGTATAGTTACAACACAAAATCTTTATTAAATTGTCAATTTAATGGCTTGAAAAACATAATAAAACATGTAATAAAATGTAATGTATTATTCCTACACAATACTAAAAAAGATATAGGGGTTATTGGATGTTGACGTATAGTATTATAGGTGCAAAAACACATTATTAAACATGCTATTTTCATCTCTTCAAGAGGTAAAATGATATTAGAAACACTATTATTATCAGAGTTTCCCTCATAAACTGCTGCTTTACCCCTATAATCAACTGCTTTCCTTTAACCTTCATCCTTCCTGTCGATCCTCCCCCATAGGGGCTGCTCCGAACTCTACCGCATACCAATGGTGGAGTACAAGGTCGACAGTGAGGGACAACCCTGCGAGTACAAAACGCCCTTCAGGAGAAACACCACTTGGCATCGGGTGCCCACAACTGCCGGAGCAGCTCTGTCCCGAGGCTCGCCCACTCAGGGCCCTGACCGCCTGCAGTGCCAGCAGATCCTCCAGCAACACCAGGCAGCGATCCCACGAAGCACATCTTTTGATAGGAAGCTTCCAGATGGGTCCAGGTAAACTCTTTGTTTCCATCTGAATGCGACCTGCTGTTTTGCTTCACTTAGAGTAATCAGATTACAGTTTTAATGTGCCATAAAATAGACATTATGAAAGAAGAGCCTAAATAAACCTCACAGCTGTGACCCAAATTCTCATCATCACATCTTTATCAGCAGTATTAGGAAGCATTACAGAGTTGCACAAACTTGACAGTTTCATTTCATACATGAATAGGTAAGTAAATGGAAGAAATAAAACAAATAAATTAACAAAATGATGCTTTAAAGCGTGTTCCTGCTCGGGTTTTTCAGATAGCTAGGCTAAACAAATCTTGCGATCAAACATCACTATGCTCAAAAGATCCAACCCTTTGAGATCAAATCTTTGAACTCTCAGCGTTTCTCATTTGGAAAAGAGCAGCAGTAACACTTTGAGGGGCTGTTATTGTGTTGAGTTATTTGCATACATATAAATGGGACATTTTAGCAAAATGAATTCACGGCTTCACTTTCATCTCCTTTTAGATGATAAGGACATACTCAGACTTTGTTCTTGTCCTATGCGGTGTCTCTTTTGGGCATCTCCATTGAGCCATGTAAAGCAGTGATTTGTTCATTCTAATGAAACCCCTACAGTCATGATAACCTTTCCAGTGTGTCACACCGACCCCCCCCTGGTGTTGCCTGTTCTGTCTATACTGGGATAATGTGCGCCTTCTCTGCCTAATCAGAGTCTCTGGCAGTGGGAGCACTCCATTCTCCCTCGCTCCTTTTCTTCCTCTCTCTGCATCCCTCCTACTCCCCGGCTCCCTCCCTCTTCCTGCACCCTGCCGAGGAGGAGGTGATAGGGACACTGACACGGCTCTGCTCATCTCATCCAATTACTGCAGAAACAAAGAGAGTGCTCTTCTCTGGACCATGATGTGTAGCACCCCAGAGGGAGTGGAGGAGTGGATGGGATGAAGGAGTCATATGGAAGGAGAGAGGGTGACAGGAGGGAAGGGTTGTACAGTCACATAGTCTAACTGAATACATCAACATAAATTATTTGGTCATTTGTTTTTAGTAGGGTGACTAATTTTACTATATATTTTTTAAATAAAAAAATCATTTGAAATTAAAATAAACATTATTGGACCTGACAGGTGGTCTCACAAAAATACTTGAGCTCTGTGGGCACAGTTCAGATGAAGCATTTCATCCACACATCCTGGCTAAGGACCATAAAACCTGATGCCTACTCTGCAGCCAAACGAGGCAGACACACCTAATCTCTTCACCTTCAAATCCTGTAGTAGCATAGACGGAAACATCACATTCAATATCCCTTCCAGATTTTTTTTTTTTACCTCAGTGAGGGAATAGATGGGAGAACAAAAAGCAGCTGCTGCCGTTTCACAGTTAAAGCTTTCAGCTTCAGCCGGAGAGATCTGGGCAGAGCATTTGATGATGTGTGCCACGATTGAGTTACTGACAGTTTAGTTTCCCATGGAGGTCCAGACAAAGGAAACCTGATGACACAGCAGAGTGTGCTGATGCAAAGAATTTGTCACTTTCTATTCTGAGGTGACTTATTTTTCAATTGTAAAGCATCTGGATTATTTTTATTAGATTTATCTGCGTGTATCTGATTTGTCAGCGGGTAAATCAAGGTAATAGAGACTCAAAGCTATTAAATAAACAAATATATAAGAAGCAGATAAAAATGATACAATGTCCTACTGGATTTAATGTGAAAGCCATCCTGCATATGTTATTGCGGTCTTATTTCCATCCGGTCATCTAACCTACTTTGGTAGAAAGCCTCTAGGCAGCAGACAACTCGCATCCAGTGTTTATTTTTCACCCCAGACCGTTGTCCGCAAGTTTTTCCCGGCCAGGCAAGAGTAAGCAAAGAAACTTCTTGTCTCTTGATATTAAGTCAGGTCAGGGCAGTGAGGGATTCTCTGGATACTCTGTGCTTGGATGATGGTTAGTGCAGAAGCTTCCACTCACAGAAGCTTCTTCTGCCTTTACTTGACATCCACATGGGGTTTCACCATCTGGAATACTCACTCAGGGTTATTACCATAACTAATCTCTTTTTCTGTTTGTCGTTCGGAGAACAAGACACCTTCTCCCGCACTGACAGTTCTTACATTTTCTCAGGGATTATCCACGGTGGTGCTCTCATGCAGACGGCTATTCTCTGCATGACACCCAGTAATAATGTCATTAATGTGAGAGGAAAGAAGATTTTCCAATTTCAGAAAAGCTACTAATACATTTGTGCTGAATTCATTAGAACTGCTGATGTATAATCTTTACAAAGACGAGTTTTCTTTGATTTAAATCCTCTCAAAACTTCTTGTTTCTTCAGGACAATGCAGGATATGGAGAACCCTCAGGTCACCTCATGCAACAAGGGTGACCAACACTACCGCAGCTCCCCCAGTAACCAGTCCTCCTCCAGTGATCCAGGGCCGTGTGGCAGCAGCACCTGGTCTCAGCAGCCTGGATATGACGGGTACGGGAACACGGCAGGGTTACTTTTTAAAAAAAAAAATCCACTAAGTAGTCCCTTCAGGGTTTTACAGTAATGAATGCAGCTACAATCAGCAGCACTATTTCTGAGAACTTGCAATTTTGCAAAATGGCAGCAATTTTTCCGCATGAAATGACCAAATCATCAGTGCACTTTTGGTCAGTCTGCACAAGTTTTTTTTTCTTTTTTACAACAGCCGATCTAACAAAACAATAAAATTACAGCAGCCACAATCTAATACCACGCGCAGACCATAAAAGAGCGAAGATGGAAGATGATGAGATGTCTTTCATTTAACGTGCATCAGTATAGTTTCCATCCAGTCATACCAAAGCTTTGCTTTCATGATTTAATTCAGAAGAACATAAAGCTCACATCACCATCACATAAATGGGTAAATTAAAGTTCATAGCCATTTCAAATCCGAGGTATGGTATTTTTCTGTCTGTCATAACACATCTTCCTCCCTCTGTAAAATGGATCAGCAGTTAAGTATAATAGGAAGATATTATCAAGAGTACTGTCTTGTCCTTCAATGTCTCCAGCTGTGAAAAAAAACACATTTTATCAAACAACACTGCAGTTTTAGAAAAAGCAATTGAAAAGAAACTTTTGTTAAAAACAAACTGAAATTCTTGTCCAAGATTTGTCCAATGATTATTCCCACTGTAGAGCCCACTGTCGCTCTTTTTCCTGTTTTTAATTACACAGTGGTTTGCAGGTCAAACCGGTGTGTTGACCGGGCAGGCAGAACGTCTGTCAGGTCCAGTCTAGTAGACAAGCAGAATCCATCAGAGACCAACGTCTGTCTGTAAGTGGTTACAGACCATGACAAGAGGCTTAGCTCCCCTCTGCTGCTTTCCTGTCAGGGGTCTCAAAAGTGCACTGAAGTCTCAAGGAGGCGCTGAGCCCCGTCAGAGCGGTGCTGATGCAGAACAACAGCCGACTGATCTCCACTGAGAGTCTTTGTCAGAAGATCATGCGTCTGTCTGGCCTCACTTCATCTGCTGTAACCTTTATTAGCTCTTTAAGATTTAATTAAGACCCGCATTGAAATATTTTCTCCCTTTGTTGAGAGCAAGAGTGCACCAGGCATGGCATGCCCAATGAAAAGAGGTTTCTTGTCAGCATTGTCTGGCGGCTTCTTTATTCATTCATAAGCTCAAGAGATTTGACCTTAAATGATCTTGAGCTAATTGCTGTACATCATTGTTAAATCTGTTGAAGCCATTGTCTGACTAGAATACAGAGCTTACTTTAGAGACAGAAAATAATTTACAGCCATTATTTCCCCCCTGCAGCTGTCCATCCCCTATCCTTCATGAACGAGCAGGAGACATCCAGGGTGGAGACGGAGAGATCCGGAGGGAGAGGGAGCCCACTCTGGAGAGGACCAGGTCTGCAGGTAAGACCGAAAGTGCACATAATGTACAGTAATTTAATATTTTAAGAGACCAGTATTGTTGTCTGTGTGTATCCCCTGTTTGTCTACAGTAATTTTTTCCTTTTTCTCTGATTCTACAGAGGCCAAATGGCACATCCCCTCCACCAAGATCCTGAATCCTCTGAAGCAGAGAGAAGGAGGGAAAGACTCGCCCAACAAGCTGTCCAGGGTAAATACCTGATCCACTCAGACAGACAGACATGACGTTTAATAGAAAATTCTCAGCATCTGCATTCATCACCCCTACTTCTACTACATCAACATCTTAACCATACCAATTACATTTTATCCAAACATTGTCCTGCTCTTCCCATTTTATAAGAATTTAGCAAAGTTTATTCAGCAGAGAGTTTTCTCATAATTTCTTATAATAAAGGCACGGCCCGTTTTCAGTTACATGGCCTCAAATTATGCAGCCTAGCACAGTGCATCCTCTGAAGGTTGGTTTTCTATTGTCACATAAACTACCTTCTTCTAGGTTACATCAATCATGTAGTGTATTTTCTGAATGATCATAGAAATATTAAAGGAATATTCAAGAAATACAGTAGTATCCTTTTACACTCATTTATCAAGATGACCTTACGCTGCGGTGCGTTCATGTGAGTCCATCTGAAAGCTCTAGTGAGAGTGCAATAGAACTTCCACTGTGTGATCTATTGCATGCCATGTTTCTGTCACGGCTTTGCTGTTTTTGAGCTGACTCATCTGAACCTGCGATGTTTTCTGTGTCCTTCTTGGTTCTCCTAAACCTGTCTGACCGAGCGTTCTGTACCGTCAGACCTGTTTTACCCCACATCAGTGTTTGAATCAGGCTCGGGTCAGATTGTCCTTGTTTATAGGCTTTAGAGCAATCAGCAGCTCAATTCGGTTGGGATGTTCACGTCGTCCCCTCCAGACCCTCTCTGCAGTTATCACTTTCCTCTCATCAGGATGCTTACAGGCGTTTCATCTCATCATAGTATCTGGTTGTCTCACACTTTTCTAGGACACATTTTCCTAGAAGGTTGAATATATTAAAGGTTTTAGCCTCTCATTTCCTGCTTTCTCTATATTCCCCTCCCTCATTTTTGGTCCCAGCAGGGTCTATTTTTCCTCTCTCGCCTTTTGATGCTTGAGGCTGGCAAATACACCTAACTGCCTCCTTTAGTGCTTTCAGCCAGGGTTGCATTAACTCAGGCCAGTGGATAAAAATTTAAACCGTTCTCTTGGCACTGTATGTCCCTAATGCACAGAGTTTGTTTTTCCAACTGTTTCTGATGCAATATGACTTTATTTGCGTCCATGATTTAACAGTTAAAACATTGCGTAATGAAGAAAGCACGACAAGTCAATCCTTCATAATTAACTGCTTATACGTTCAAATTACGAATTGCACACCTCCTCCGTTAGATGCCTGTTTTTCTAGACAACACATTTTATTCTGAAGGTGGATGGTCCCTCTTCAGCTTCATAATAAAGGACTGTGATAAGAGCAAGCATGAAAATATTGATTTTGTTCCCAGATCATGTGGATTTCTCGGTGTAGTACCGGATTTTAAGTGGCTGCACACAAACTATGTGACATTCAGCATATTCTGTATGTATTCCCTCCTACTTATTACTGTCAGCTGTGCGACAGCATAATGGGCTTCAAAAAAACAAGCTGTCGCCTCAGTCAGGGACATAAGAACATGTGATGTAGCCTGATGGGTAAAGCTCCACTCCCCCCTCCCCCGTCTGGTACGCCAAGCATGTTAAAACAGCCGTAAGAATTATTTGCAGCTGCTGCTTGACCCCGTTTGATTCATTTATATGTTTTTCTCCTTCACCCCTCTTGCTCTTGCTCACTCTTTCTCTCTCTCTCTCTCTCTCTTTCTGTACCAGACGGGTGATAAAAACTCAAGCCACTCAAGTAGCAACACCCTCTCAAGCAATGCCTCCAGCAACAGCGACGATAAGCACTTTGGCTCTGGAGACTTGATGGACCCAGAGATGCTGGGCCTAACGTACATCAAAGGGGCATCCACAGACAGCGGCATAGACACTAATCCCTGCGTGGCCCCTGGGGCCCGGGTGTTGCTGCAGGGAAGGGTGGGGGATCCAGGACATCCCTGGGTGTCAGAGCATCATGAGGATGGGGCTTCAGAGGAGGAGCATGGGAAACTCTACTTACCACAGGGCTATGCTTCTGCCATTTTGTCCGGTCATGTGACGGAGGGCAGCATCGGAGACCTGAGTGAGATCTCATCCCATTCAAGGTACAGTACAGACACAGTGTGTGTGTTCTTTTCTTCTTAATATCTGATGATGACAGTTTATTAGAAAGCACTTACCCCAAAATCAATGGAGGGAATCATCAGAAGATTAAATATATGTTCACTTACCATCTATTCAGCTGATGTCAGTGGTGGCATCTTTGTTCTTCTACAGTTTTGGTGATTCACTTGCTGAGTAAACTCCTTTTTTTTCTTTCTAAGTGGCCTAGAGAAAAATCCTCTGTGTATGAACACATACTGTTGATGTATATTCACACACCACTGGTGCCAAAGTATTCAGCCCATTATCTGTTAAACACACACAGACACACACGGACACACTAAGGAAAGGTTGCTGGCTGTTAAATGACCTTTTCACCCAGCCGTGCGCCCTCACTTCTGACCTGCCGCCTGACTCATCCAGCTGTGCTGAAGGCAGAGGGCGGGGCCGCTGTCAGACTGAAACAACATGGGGGGTTTCATCACTCTGTCGTCCAAGTTCTCCTCACCAGACTGGGGCCCATCTGGGAAAGAGTAGGGGTGTCAGAGAGGGTTGGCCCTGCAGCCACTCACAGTCTGTCTTTGTGAGATAGAATGCGTTTATACCATACAGGATTATGTTGCCCCAATCTGTTCAGATCATTGGCCTGTTCGGGAGAGTGTCAGAGCTGTCCACTCCAGGATATCTTTCAGAAATTGAGGAAAGAGTCTGTGCCATCACCTTGATGCTTCCCACCTTTTATATAATGGTCTTTGACACCAGAGTGTCATCTGAACAAACAGTGAAGCAGCAGGAGCACTTTAAACAGGGTGTGGCCCAGATGGTCATGAATATGGAAGCAAGAGTCTGCAGAGCCTCCAGCCAAAGCCAGCTCTGATATCTCACAGTGATTTTGGAGTTGTTTTTTTTTGTTTTTTTTTACAAGAAAATCGTGACATCTTTATGGATCTATGCAGTTTATGTGAAGATCCAACGCGGCACAAGACATGAAACTATCCACCGCTCATATAGATAAAGAGATATATGAAGCAAACAGATGTGAGATAAACAGGGAATACTGGCAAACTTTGATCATTAACTGACCCCTTTTCACATCACTGTCAAATAACTCCATCCTGCCCATTATGTGGAAAGCCAAACATGGTAATAAAAGAAATGGCACCAAACCAGGTTCAAATCAAGGATAATATGTGATATACGGCCTGTAAATCAGCCAGAAATGAAGAGTGTTTTAAAAGTGTCTCTATAAATAAAGCTTTGCTTTGATCATTTGACTTTAATTTCAAGGGTCTGTTAAGCCAAATACCAAAATTGGAAAGTTGCATACAGTTACTTGACCCTGTTATGCTTGGGTAATCATAAACCTGCAGATATCTCAGAAGCACTGTGAGGAAGAGGGAAAACGGCTGATTTTGAATGCATTGACTTTTTATTGTCTGTCAGATGATGTTTGACTAAATATGAAAAGGACAAATGACACATGAGGGTTCAGCAGGATCATGCACATGACAGAGTGGAACTGAGTCACCCTCCATTGTAGGTTAAAGGGCAACTAGTCTGAATACAATACATGCGGTGCACATGATGTGATGCTGTCTTAGCCCACAGCTATGCTGACCATTCATAAACCATTTTTCAAAAAGTCATCAGGTTACTGTACACATCAACAATCCTGTGCTTCTGGCATTTTTCATTTTTGTTCATGCTGGTTTCTGCTTTTATTATTATTTCTCCTGTTTTTCATTTGTGTTCACATTTGAGTTACATTATCCTTTTTTTTATTTTTTTGCTGTTTAATCAGTGGCTCACCCCACTCTGGTAGCCCATTGGCCCGTGGTGCCAGATACTGTATATCCGCTGACTCCTCCAAGGTGTACACCATCCCTCAGACCAGCAGCTCAGGGACAGGGCCAGAGCCGGAGCCTGGTCCTGGGCCCAGCTCAGAGGCCTGCGGACAGACACGCACGCAGGCCAGTTGCATACTCCCAATGAAGACGGCTGATGATGATGATGATGATGCTGGTGATGAGGAGGCCCACAGCACTGAGGGACCTCCCAACATTTCAGAGTGTGGGTGAGTGTGTGTGAGAGAGGAATCATGACAGAGCGTGTATGAGAGCATAGACAAAAATGCACAATACCACAAAAACATGGCAAACTCTGTACAGTTTGGTTTTAGTTCACATGGTTCAGATTACGTTTAACGCTCGCTATCATGCAGAGACAGATGACACACTTTTTAATCATGCTCTTGTCAGCACTGTTTTCTCAGACTTGCACTTGCCCAGCCCCCCATCAGCCCACCCAAAGTGCATAAACTCGCCTTGATTGAAGCTGACAGCCACAAAATAAATAAGCTCAATGAAGCTGCGGACATAATACACTTGGCACATGTCACTTGTGGTTATTGATCGCTCCTGTGAAGCCAGGTCCCCAATGGACTGCCAGCCTGAGCTTCTACCAGATCAGCATCTCTGCTGGGAGCAACAATGCACACAAACACACTGCTGTCACACACACTATGCCAAGGACTATCCTGAAGACATGCTGCACGGGAGGTGGAATGTATACGGAAATCATATACGCTCCTCAGACTCTACATTGGCACTGATGATTTTATAGTGAAAGTGAAACCTAGTGTTGAACTGTGGGCATGTTTTAGATTTGCCCTGGAAGAAATGCCCTGCAAGTAATTTCATTTAGGTTGAAATTTGCTAGTTAGACTTCCGTGATTGATCACACACACTGAAGTCATCTTCTGGCGACTTATGAAAAAGCTCAGTAATTCAGTTACCCTCCCCATTGTTTGTTTATATATTCCTACCGTTTTATTTCATCTTACATATGAGCGCCTCATGATAAATGGCCTAATATTACTCACAGATATTGTTCTAACTTAATGAAGTTTCTCTTCCTCCTTTCCAAAAAGTTTTTTCATTTACTCTAACTCTGTATGTAATCTAGGGTGTGTAACAATGCTTCTAACCCCGCACTCTTTCTTTCTTGCTTCTTGCTTCTTGTTTCAGAGGAGCAGAGAGCTTGTTAGCCTTCCTTCTCAAAATGCTGTCTGAGCGTTCAAGGTACACAGTTAAAAGTGAACCCAGTGGCCCTGATCTGACCCAGCCTGCTTCCCCTGCGCGCGCACTGCCCCATACTCCCTTTTTTTCCTCCGCCCACCACCACCACCCCATCCACTCCTTTGTCATGGCACATCTCAAGTGCTGGTCCTGTACATGTGACACAGGCTGACAGTGGATCAGTGGCTGTGGCCAGTATCTCCTGCAGAACCCCACTGCTTTTTAAACATGAACACCAATTTCCTGATGTATCTGTGCTGTTTCAGAACCTCATGTATGCTATAATGATCTAACCACTGTAGGTGAGGGAGAGGGAGGAAGAAAAAAGCCCTTTTGCTGTGATTATGTGCACTTCATCCGCTACATATGTCAAATGTCGACAGTGGAAAAAGCTCGACATACCAGATTCTTTGTTACACGAAACCATCTGGGAGCTTTGTGAAATGACTTGAAGAGGGCGGACACTATTAAGGCCGGTGATTGGATGAATGGTCTGTCTTCAACCAATAAAATAGCTCCTTACTGTCGTCAGCAAATTTAAAACACGCCTATAATTTCTTATATACATGAAATTAGTCACCTGAAACCTTCTCACTTCTCCTTCTTCGAAGCTTTAAATGCAGTTCTCAGAGAAAGCACTGTAGTTTTAATTCTCCCATAATATTGAGCCATTTGGGCACATTCATTCATAATAAATATATTTTTTTAAAGCCACCAATATTTAGAGTGAAATGAACTGTACCTATGTTTCCTGGATGCAGTCTTCAAAATGAAGGAATGATTATTATTCAAGGCTGAGATGGATAGGTCCGGATATCATCTGGAAATCACACATAGACATTTGCCATATCTGTCTATGTATTTAGAAATTGGTTGCCATGGTGGCAAAAGCTTAAAACTCAGCAATAGGGTCTCTAGGTAACCAGGCTGTCCCATCGTCTAACCATCTAGTCAATCCCCCTGCGGCCATCTTAACACCCTGCCAACAGCACTCAGCTTGTCATGCTCAGGCTGCTCACTTAAAGCAGAGGTCTCACAGCCACACGACTTTACCAGCCAGGTCAGTCACATCCTCCGTGCCCCCCTCCTCTAAACACTCTGCACCCTCAGAATCATTTAAATGTTCTCAGACAAAACCCTGCTGACAACTACTGCCAACAAAACATGTCACCTCTTGTGAGTCTGCCTCAACCCTGTCTAACAGCTCTTATGTCTTCCTCTGTTGTTGTGTGAACACTCCTTCAGTGTCTGTAGTTTGCACTCTGTCTCTGGATGTAATTTCGGTGGAAAACCCTTGTTTTTCTTTCCTTTCTTCCTCTCACAGTGCTTGGCTGTGTCCTCCCACAGTCTCTTTAATCATGGGTTTGGCACATTGATGTGGGACAGGGTGGGATTGGAAATAACCCTCGCTCTGTCCTTCTCTATCCCTGTAACCCTGCATTCACCTGTCTAGCATGGAGCAGGGAAACACTTGATATTGGCATGCTAAGCTGGATCCTCCACCTGAGCCCTTGGTAGCCAGTGCTACTACTGAACCCAAGTTACAACCACCCCCGAGGCCACAGGATGTGGTTTGTGTGGACATTTTAGTGAGCTTTTGTGCCCTCTATTTTGTCTACAGGCAACTGTATGCGCAGGAGGCTGCCTGCCGGCTCCAGGCTGCAGAGCGAGACGGGAAATCACTGCAGAGACTGTCTAAAGAAGAGTATGTTAAAATGATGTTACCTGACAGCCCACCAGGAGAAGACAGGAATCGTAAGGTGAGTGATTGCTTGTTTTGATTGACACCCTGGACTGTGATGTTCCATTTGGCATGCATAGAAATGATGCTGATGGCATTATTACATGACATTTAAAGAATCTGCTCCAAAAAAAACATCAGGCTATTTTTCTCCTGCTGACTAACAGACGCAGTGCTTACAAGGCCAGAACCAGAGCAGATAACCTCTTGCTGGGAAGCAAGTATGAGCAGGACAAACATCTGCTGCCTATCAGCTGGCACTGCTGCCCAACACCGCAGCTGATAGGTCTCCTCTCTCTCTCTCTTTCTCCACACAAGGCCCTTTCAGTCCCCATCGACTGGCACAGAGTGTTTGGTTAATTTAATTTAGAATGGGGCCTGAGTTTGCTCAGTTGGGATGTCATGGATTAAAGGCAGGAAGTTGCAGAGTGCATCGATGTTTGATGTTCCCGGGTTGGGCAGACTCTATTAATTGCATCTCGACTTCCCTGCACCATCCCCCATCCATTATCTACCAAGAAGGGACCCTGGAGACGTACAAATGGGTTATTTTTGGATGCTGCTCAATTCTATTACAAATGCACTTCACTTCCTCTGAGAAGACAAGCATGTCCTCTTGCACAGACGGGCCTCGTCCTTCATATGAAGCAGCTCAGCACCCTGATTAGTTTATCTCGCCGTCATTCACCAAGATTGCAGTACATAAAGTGTGCTGTCTAAAATGAAAGCAGGTGGATGAAGCTTGGCGCTGATGCACCTTCATTTGATTGCATTTTGTTTCCTACAGAGAGGGAAATAGCAGTACATAGTGCCAGCCGTTGGTCTCTGTTGTAATCACTCTCTCAGGTCTGATTCAGTGTGATAATACACTGCATGGAAAAGCAATCTGGTATAGAGAGAGGCATCAGTGAGGGCTCAGAGCCAGGCACTCTGACCGTATACACATATGATCCCAGTGAACACATACTGTGCTTTTCCGGGAGCGGCTTCATGGCGTTGCATGTCATTAGCTCAGGCGTAAAATGAATCGAATCACTGTCATGACAATGTAGGAAACGTTGCTGATTTATTTCTAATTCACACAATACAGACTGACTTAATCTTGTAAGTGATTAAACAGAGTCTACTGAAAAGGTTAATATGTGTGTCACTTCCGGCAGTCACCCGATGCCATTCATTGTGTGGGTGAGCAGGTGCTGAGAGATTTTCCTTGCCAGCCGACGTGTCCGCTGGGACGCCCTTCCACAGACAGACAGACCATTGTGTGGCTGACGTAAAGGAAAGGCCGTTCACAGCTTATTCTCTAACAACGTTTCTCTTTTGAACCCTCTGTGGGAAAGAAAAAAGCATCTGAATAGGTGGTTGTCCAACACATCCTCCCAAGTGGCACGTCAAAGACTGCTTGTTGTCTTTGTTCGTTGTGGGTTAGCGAGGAGGGGAAAAAAAAGTCAGGGAAATCAGGAAAAATCTAGGTGGATGTGTCACCGCTGCCTCAGCTGATAAGAGCGCTGCTGCTGTACAAAGGAAGACCTTACAGGCCATATCAGGCTGAGGCTGCTTCCAGCTGCGCTGGATTTAGACACACAAGAATAGTCAATAATCACAGTGGATCATTAATATAATATTTTCTGTGTAATGTGCACAGCAGGTTCAGTTAACCAGTGCCAAGATGTGTTCAGAGAGCCTGGTTTGATGCTGTAGATGTAATGAATAGATGGCTTTCAGAGAAAAAACATTAAGCTGTACTGCAAATGGTTTCATTTGCCATGAAAGCTCTAAATATGCGCTATTTTTTGCTTTATATAACAGAGCAGCGAATCCTTTTTAAAGTTGTTTTGATGAGCAAGAACGGTTTGGGATCTAATCTTGTAAAGTTGGGTGGGGGAAAAAAAGTTTCAATAAGAGAGACAACCTTGTTAAGTTAAAGCCTCTGAGATGTTCAGTGAGGCTGTATGTGAGTGCTGCTTAGAATTCGTGTATGTACATCGCCTTTAAAGACAGACTAGATGTTTGTTAAGTTCTCACCGTGGGATTTGTGGAGGATCTTGTCTTTGAAATGGAGATGGCTGGGTGTTGGCTTGCGTGGGATACCAGTCTCGTGTTGGTTACAGCTGGGAAGCCAAAGGCACACATTTACGCTTCTGGCCAACTGTCCCGCATATCATTTGTGGCTACTTTTGATGTCACTCCTGCAGCATTTATGTAAGCTAAGCGGGATGATGATAGATGGGATGGGTGTTTGTGGTTGTGTGTGTTTGAACAGCAGATCCTCTGTCATAACTCTGGACACAGTCATGAAAAACACTAGTGTCCCTGTAGTAATTCTTCCCCTCAGGACAGTGCTACATCTTAAGACATCACAGCTTTTGTGATTGTTCATCCTGACATCATGCTTCCCTTTGCCCTCTGCATTGCCTTGCGTTGGTCTTTACAACTCTGTTGTGGGGGGGGGGGGGGACCTGACAAGGCATGACATTCTTTCTTGGTATTTTTTGCCCCACAGTCACCCATCAACATGACTTAGAATCATCCATGTTATAGTCCACAAGAACATGAACATGGCAGTATGGTCAGGTTTTTATTTGGTGTTTTAAAACTCTGTTTTTTCCTTATGTATAAATGCACCAGCTGAGCCAGAACCTCCGCTCACTTTGTTGTGAAACGACAGTAAAGGTTTCTGATTCAGATTTCTTAAGTCAATTCTACTGTTAATTCTGCTTGTATGTGCCTGTCCTATGTAACTCACCATTAAGTGTCTCACATTAAGCTCAGTGACTTTTGGGTGGCACAGTGTGGTGACCTCTGTCACTACCTCCACCGGCTCTGTCCTCCTGTTGTCTCCCTGTGCTGCCAGCTGCCAGCTGTGCTCGATCCATCTGCATTTTCCTGAGTAATTGATTCCTGACACTCACTCCTCTGATGTTCCCTGCTGCCACCCAACTGCCCGCTCGTGTAAACCTGCTGTGCCGAGGAAAGACGAGGCGGAGTGAAGGGGCAGAGTGTGGGGGTGGGAACGTTTTCGTCGTCGTGACTTTTTCTTGACATATTTTTGTTCTCCTCCCCTCAGGTGTCAGCTGTGGGCAGTTTGTCACCGAGGCGCTCCCTGTACCGAACACTGTCAGACGAGAGTGTGTGTAGTAACCGCAAGGGCTCGTCATACGCCAGCTCGCACAGCTCCATGCTGGACCAAGCCATGCCTAACGACATCCTGTTCAGCACCACCCCACCTTACCACAGCACGCTGCCTCCTCGTATGATCCACAACCAAGGAGCATCAAACTTGCGTAGTAAGTACAGATGGCGCCGCTCTCAACAGGCCAGTTTAGGAGAAGAAGAGACAAAAAAAGAAGCAACTGAACTGTTTCACACTTTGTCTGCACAATTCTCTGGGATTGTCAGTTCTCTTCATCAGCACCAGATAAGACCCAGGATGTAGATACTTGTTTGAAGAGACACTTGTGTCCTTCTGATATCATTAGCACAACTGGTACACACTCCAGAAACACTCCTCAATATAGCCAACTAATTGGAAATGGGTGAGGCTCCTTGCTACGTGCGAGGAGCCCTGCAGCTCCGTCCGCATTAAGCAGACACCTGTCACTGCTGGCTAGTACTTCCTTTCTTTCTGTTCTCCAAACAATCCACTGAATATGTATTAGCGATGAGAGGTGCGATGTGTCCTGCCTGCACTGCTGCAGCTCTGTAAGATCTCTGACATGTACATGCCTATTTTTCCATCAGGAGTGTCACAGTGTCTGTCATACATAATGTTTCATTCACTCATCAGTCCCTGCCTGCCTCCTCTCTCCGTCCTCTCCTGTCTTATTTCCATACCGTCCCTCACCTGTCTCCTGCTGCCGTCGTCGGATAGAAAATGGCTTTTGGAAAGATGTTTTTCTCTTTAGCCTCTTCTGGCTGTCAACCTGATGGATTCCTGATTGTTTTGAAGGATAGTTGAGAACACAGGCTCTCTCTCTCTCACTTTCCCTTACTGAAACAGCCCAATTTGGTAAACAGTGAATCACTCAAGCTCCAAGACGCTGGGTAAATTGAAAGGAGAGTGTCAGAATCACCTCAAGCTCTCTCTGTCTCTTCTCTACTTCTCCACTCATGCTTTTCTAAATGCCTCTCTGCAGAATGGGAGCTTGTTTATTGCATTCCCTGTCTTCCAGGGCTGAGGGGGAGGGACAGAGGGGAGGGAAAGGAGATATTGATTGAAACATGAAGACATTCACTTAGACAAGTCATTTATCGCCCCTCAGACAGCGCCTTTGCTAGTGTGACTCAGAGAAGGTGGTTTAATGTGACACAAGCCTATCGTGCTGTCACATTGATGCAAAACTTTTCTTTTCAAAGTGTAATTGTTTGCATCCTGTGGGAGGATTTATTTGTTAGAAGAATCCTGATTAGGATATCTTATATCTTGCACAGCAGTGAAAAGTTTAAATGAGCTCCCTGGCTTTCCCACTTTGCACCTGATCATTCCCTCCACCAACCCCCTCCTTTTGTCTGATGCAAACTGATGGCCGGCTTAAAATATTAGCCCTAAATTCAGGCCAGGCCCGGACACTGATCAGCACGCCTGCCTGTCTCTGCAGATGAGTTTTGGTTCTCTGACGGCTCCTTGGCGGACAGGTCCAAGTTCAGCGACCCGGGCCTCATGCCCCTCCCAGACACTGCCACAGGCCTGGACTGGTCTCATCTGGTTGATGCAGCACGAGCCTTTGAAGGTAACCAGCGCGGCTGAAGCTGCTGGCACCTTGTGTAACCACCCCCTACTATCACTACTACTACCACCACTACTACTAGAACTACTGCTACTACTACTTCTCCCCCTTCCTCATGGCTGCTTAGTGTGTGTGTGTGTGTGTGTGTGTGTGTGTGTGTGTGTGTGTGTGTGTGTGTGTGTGTGTGTGTGTGTGTGTGTGTGTGTGTGTGTGTGTGT